>JAAGKR010000271.1:205445-237380 GCA_011419295.1 Clarias macrocephalus
ACATTGACATACTGTAATAGTGGTTTGCTTTTCTGACATTTTTAGATGGCCTTCTGATGAAGCATGTGTTCAGACACCAATCCAATGGTTTAAAAAAAAAAATAAATAAATAAAATTATGCACAAAATTCTCTAGTTTTTGCCAGCCCATTAACGTAAAAAAGAGGGACATAATAAATAGCACGCTACTGTTTAACTGTTGTCAATAATTGAATTTGAAATTAAAATTGTTATATTTAATAAAAAGTCAAATTTAAACATTTTCGTGAACAGTTTAGGCTTCTGGGAAACCTTTTGTAGAAGTATTCCCAGTAAGTAACCATAGTAAATGTGGATAAGACAGCCAGCCATTCTTCTCCAACGACACCATCTGAGTAGTTCTCATCTTTGTTGTCCTCTTGGAAAGACCATAGAAGTTCTGAAGTACCAGTCAAAAGTTTGGATAATTCTATAGTCTTCCCTATGTTTTATTTCTTTCTACATTCCACCCTTTATCACTATATAGGGCCGGTGGGGATGCAGGCTTTCATTCCAGCACCCGATTCCACTGGTTTAACTAGTTGTTCTTGGCTTGCAATGTCCTATCTGATGTGGCATCTGCATTGTTGGAATGAAAGCCCGTTGGGGACACCGACTCGTTTTGTTTTATTTTTTTATTTTTTATTTTTTACAAAAACCACCCACCCACACAAAACATTGGTTTGAACAAAACATCAGATAAAACTTACGTGTGCAGGTGCTGCTACTTAAAGCTGACCTTACTCAGGCATAACAGTTACAACATCATCTGTCTCCATTATAACTTTGGCAGTCTCACTTTCATTTACAAGTTTTTTTGCTGTGATGTTTTTGAAGCTACTCCTGCTTTCAATGACTATGCATGGAGAAATCAGAAACCTGCAGCAATAACCATACAACTGTTTCACCAATAATTTGTATTTAACCACTGAAAAAAATGTCAGAAAACATCCAAAGGAAGATATCAGTGTTTGCATCATTAAAACACAATATATCTTCTCCGTGTCAGAAGAGCTTAAGAGCCACAGGAGAGCATATTAACTTTCATATCCATATAGTGAAGCTCTTCTACAAAGATTTGTTTTTTCTACCTTGTTTTTGTATGGTGTTAACTGTCAATTTATCTTTTATTTAGTCATTTTACAGAACTTTATCCAAAAATAAATAAAGAAAGAGAACACTTTACTGAGCAAAGAACCCAGTTTTCCATGATGTATCACAAAATGGCACACCTGTTCTATTTTTTTTTCCAGTTAAAATACATGCAAATAATGATATGAATATATCATCATTACCATCATCATCATCATCATCATCATCTAAATAAAGATTTTTTCAGGACACCATTTGCTTATATTAGATAAAATGTAATTTACTTTGGCGTTTTATATTCACTTTAATTTCTCATGGCAATGTTTAAGCCCTGTGCTCATTAATAGCCTATTTGAATCTGTGTAATAATTAATGACTGTATGTATGGGTGGCCAACATGGAATCATTTAACTTAAATTTACCTCACTTACTCCTTAGGACTTACAGTTAAGAATATCCACCTGCACAGAGTCTCACTTAACATCCCAAGAGTGGCACCTGAGTCTTTCTTAACTTTCCAACAGTGGCACTTGGTGATGCTATTTACAACTTGCTGATTGGTAGCATAATACCTTTCCCACTGAGCGGCCACCGTTCTTCCTTGTTAATTGATATGTAAAATGCTGACTGATTACCATTGTCAGGGAAATATATTAAAGCTTTGACTGTTAACTGACTGACCTGACAAGAAGATCTTTGTTTCAAGCCCTATCACTGCTGTGCTCCCACTATTTAGTGACACCAAGGTCCTCCATCCCTGACTGCTCAGATACAGTCGGCATCAAGCTGCCAACCTGACCCCATAAGAAGCCGCCAACGAAACGACGGATACCTCTCCAGGGTGGTGAGTAACCGTCATCTGATGAGCCCGATGGCATGTGCCACGTCCCTACCCCTAATCAAAGTATCCATAAGTAGTTAATGTAAGTTTTAACATCAGTACAATGGGCTATATTAAATGTTAAAATTAGCAACATACAGAGAAAACTGCGAAGTGGCCCCTACTAAGAGTTTGTTAGGAACATTTATAGTAGAACTGTAAATGGTTGCTATAAAATTGGTTGCTAATGTAAATAAAAAAATCCAGTATTTTCAAATATTGAAATTTTCAGAATAAAAACAGAAATTCAGAAAAAACATGTCCATTTATACATTCAGTGCTAATCATATAATTAAAATCAGATATTTAAATACACTTCAGAAAAAAACACAAAAAATGCTTTATTTACTGTCAATTTTTTTATTTACAACTTTTTATGTTTTAGATCAATAAATATTAACATATTTTATGCATTTGTTAAATGTCAGAATCGAGCGAGAGAGAATTTTTTGGATTGTTTTTTTTATTACTTTCATCAGTCAAAAATGTACATACACTTCCTACACTAGTATTTGGTAGAATTGCCCCAAAGCTGTTTCAGTTGGGCCAAACGTTTCGTGTATTCTTCCACAAGCATTCTACAATAGTCTGCTGGAATTTTGGACCCCTCCTCTTCTCAGAACTGGTGTAACTGATTCAGGTTCTTAGACCTTCTTGCTCGCACTCACCTTTTCAGTGCCGCCCACAAATTTTCTATTTCTCTTTCTATTACGGTCTATTAAGTTTCTATTTCTGTTCCTGTAGTGTGTATATATATATTTTTTATATGTGTATACAATATTTATTTGGGAAAGCCAATTAGCATGCACACACTATGGGCAATTTGGGAACTCCAATTAGCCTAATTAGCTTTGTCAGTGGAAACCCACAAAGTACAGGGAGAACATGCAACCTCAATGAACACAGACCTGAGGCGGGAATCAAACCCGGACCCTTGAGGTGCAAGGCAATAGTGCTAAGCACTAAGCCCCCACACCTTCTGCATCAAGATAGTTAACAATAATTCATTTTCAAGAATTTTTGCTCGGTTAGGTCTTGGCTAGCATGTACTTTATACATAATTTATCCATAAAGATATTTGATTATACTTTCTGTATTGTATCTGTATTTGTGTATTCAACGGAAGCACTGAATGTTATCTGAATAATAATATGTGGTAATCAATATACTTTTTATAAAGGTCAAAATTTACTAAAGCTACTTATATATTTCTCACTTTACCCTATGATAACTTTATTAATAATCTTCAGACTGTGAAGGACCGTCAAAGTGGCGCGAAAGCGACATCCAGTCACGTGATTACAAACGGTCCGCGTTCCCCCTACTGTATCTAGGCGTCCTATAAATGCACCACATGTCCACCAGGTGGCAGTGTTAAACCGGTTTATTCTGCACTGAGCCATACAGTGAAAGAAGAAGTCGCACACTATGTTGTGGCTTCATTCTTCAGGTCCAGAGGTGCCAGGAGCCGCAGATGTTATAGACCGGTGTCAGTACTCAGGAGAAATGTTGGACTCAAACAAAATGGATTTAGGGTTCTGTTAAGGAATGTATGCACCCGGTGAGTCTTCCGGAGGTTGTAAGGTCTGTACTGAGAGTCTGCACGCGCGTCAGGGTTGAGTTACTTTGGACATTTATTTTTGCACTACTGTAACTGCATGCAATTCTGCTCTTGTTTCTTAAAATACTGTAAGCTGTTGCATTGTTCAGACTTTGAGTTGGTCATGTGTGGGTTGCTGTAAAGCATACAGTTTATTCTTCTCTGCTGGATTTGGGTGTTTGACTTGCTCAACATAAAGACTGAACACACAAAACAAGGAGCTGATCTCCATAAATGCATTGTGCTTAGTAAATATTTGAGATATTAAGGCACACCTTTAGTTACCCTTAGATCAGTACATGCCTTATGTAGAGTGACAACTAAATCAACTGAGAATAAACAGTAGATCCTCTTTCTACAGTAAGCCTTGCTTTATACATAAGGTGAACACATCTGGCTGAAGTGCCAGAATCCAGGTGTGTGAGCATTTAGACCAGGCTATCGGACCTCATCTCCTATATTAAAGTCTACTTTTTAATCATTGTTAAAAAACGCACTCTGGTAGTGAGAAACATCCTCTGAGTTGCTTGGGCGCTTTGGTGGAGGAGATGGGGGACGTGGAGACGAGGAGGAGTTACTTCCTGTATTTGCACACGGAGCCAAGTCTGGTAAATCAAGCCGGTGGCTTGTGTGTCTTTCTCTTTTTCTCTTCCTTTGTCCCTCCTCCTTTCCTTCGCACACACACTCCCAGAGACCTTTCAGAAGCTCATTGAGTCTCGGATACAATAAGCGCTGGCTGTCATCATGTCACAGGTTCAGTGAAAAGGGCTCTCAGGAAAGGAGACAAAGGTAAAAAAAATATATAAATATATATATATATATATATATTTGCATTTTATTTGCTGTCATTGTAAGTACACTTGCTTCTCATGCTATGTTAACATGTAAAAACAGGGCAAAACTGAAATACTTCGATTTTTTTTTGAAGATTACATATAGGATATACTTATGCGTTACAGGATCAAGTTTAAATATGAAGTTTGAATCCATAGGTCACGCAACCATCTTATAAATCGACTTAATCAGCACTCAGTGTGCTGATCCTGCTTCAGACTTGAACACACAAGATGTTCATGTGTAGATTAAATGCAGCACTACTGGAACAACAGGTTTTTTATTTTGTAAGATCACAGACCTGCCATGTTTGTGTCATGTGTTCTGTATGGGTTAGGCGTTTTCACGTTTTAGCGGTTCAAGTTTATTATCAAGCTTTCCGTTTTAGTCGTGAAATATACAGGTATAGTGAATGTTTAATTAACTGTAATGGCTCATAAAAAAAAAAAGACAGTACAGAAGTGATTGTCTGTTTAAAAAGGAATGGAAGATCAGACAGGATAATCAGAAAAAACTTAAACTTTTTACGGCAGAGCATTATGCGTTTAGATAGTCTTTACTGAACAGTAGTTTTCCACAAGGTCAAATAATGGATGAGGGCTGGGAAGATATCTAATCAACCATAACATTAAAACCACTGTCAGGTGACATGAATAGCTTTCATTGTTTGATTGAATAGGCACCAAGTTAACATCCATTTCTTGGAAGCTGATGTGGTGGAAGTGTAAGCAAATTTACAAGATGGCTAGACCAGTTGATTAGAGCATTTCTAAAACACCAGGTCTATGCAGTGATTAGTACCTAAATAAAGTCATCCAAGGGAGGACAACTGATGAACTGCCGACAGGGTCAAGGCTCAGGGATGCGTGTGGCGAGTGAAGGCCCTTGAAGCACAAATTGCTGAAACAGTTAATGCTCGCTGTGTTAGAAAGACATCAGAAAACACAGTGGATCACAATATGAGGCTCCGTAGCCATAGACTGGTCAGAAAACCCATGCTTACGTTGTCCACCAGTGAAAGCATCTGCAGTAGGCAAATGAGCATCAGGACTGGGCCACGGAGCAAATATATAGTTTTATAGGTGGTCTGGTCTGAACTGATCTGATGGATCGCGTTTTGATTTCATCATGTGGATTGCCAAGTGTGAGTGTGTCAGTTACCGAGGGAGGAAATGAAACCAGGTGGCGCTATGGGGGTAAAGGCAAGCCGCTGGAGGCAGTGTGATGCTCTGGGAAATGTTCTGCTGGCAAACCTTGGATCCTGTCATTCATGTGCATATTACTTTGACACATACCACCTACAATCCCTAAACATTACTGCAGACCAAGTGACAGCAAGCAGATTTGAGGAAAAACAAGTTTCTTCACATGAAACAAAAACTATTGAAAACCGATAGAGACTATTTTGTGCATGCTATTGACAAGGGTGCTAAAAAGCACAAATGAAACAGTTATATATTTTGTGTGCAAAAAGCTGTAATGCCACCTTACAGAAGTGTTTGTGGTATTTTAAGTGTATGGTTTAGTATCACTATCAATTGCTATCCGTTATAGCAAACTCGTACAACACCAAGAATTACCGCTAAATGTGGCGTAGTGGTTAGCACTGTCGCCGTGCATCTGCAGGATCCTGGTTCGATTCCCGGCCAGGAATCTCTTGAACTTAAACTTGTATGTTCTTCCTGTGCTTCCTCCGGGTACTCCGGTTTTCTCCCACACTCCAAAGACATGCAGATTAGAGTAATTGCCATTCCTAAATTGTCTGTAGTGTGTGCGATGGATTAGCACCCTGTCCAGGATGTACCCCACCTCGTACCCCAAGTCTCCTGGGATGGGCTCCTGGCCCCTCGTGACCCTGTATACAGAATAAAGCCGTATAGACGATGAGTGAGTGAGTTACATAGTACAAGTATGCTCCTTTTAATTTCTGTTTGTGTATCAACCGGCTGCGCATCCGTCACTAGAGCACTAAGATTATAGCATAACTCCATGGATCAGACAAAGGGGCTTGCTACAGCTTCCCACACACAGCGTGTGCATTTCATGCCTCTTGTACATAAATTGCTCATGTGCCTTTGAAGTGGTGTAACATTTTTTTTTCTCTGATTAATTTTCCTTTGAAAATATTATCATAAGTGCATCTGCATCGTGAGTGGCAATTACAGCAAAACGAGTGCTAATGTTAGCAGTAGTGGGAAATAGAGACATAGCGATTGGGAAGTGAAACAGAATGTTGAACTACAAACTAAATTCACCACAGTGGTAACGCTCCAGCAGTGGTTCTCACGCCTGGTCATGGAGAACACCTGCTCTGCAAATTTTAGTGTTTTCTCAGCTCTCAGAATTGCTGATTTAACTACTAAGGTAATTAACAGCTTTTTCTCAATTGAAGTGGATGTGATAAAGCAGGGATAAAGTGGATGTGATAAAGCACACTAAAATTGTGCATGTGATCCTGTAGGGCCAGGGTCGAGAACCCTGTATATTAACCCTGTATATAACCTGGTGTTTCACAGGAAGTATTGTGGTTGTTAAGAAACACATACCTGTCATTTATTACTGCTGAAGTGACTGCAATGGCAGTAACAGACAGGCTTTTTTGTTTTCTCGGCTTCAGCTTTCTCCATAAATCAACAGAACGCATTTAGGTCACCCATGGCCGCTGATATTTTCCTAGCCAGTAGTTTGCCTGAATTGATCATGTGACAGAAAGAATTGATGCGATTGGCTTGTCCCGATGTGGCTGCTACGTGTCGGATTTCAAATTAAAATGTTGTGTTAAAGGCACACTTTGGGTGTTTTTCTATATTTTGTTTCTTATTTTATTACATGATTTATTTCTTCTTGATGTTTAAGGTCACGGGCGGTCGAATAAGCACTTCACTGCATATTGTATTGTGTGTGACTGTGTATGTGACAAATAAAATTTTAATTAGTTTTGTTGTCAAACTGTTCAAGTGTCCTAATGGCAGTAGCCTGTTTCAGCAGGATAATACTCCCTGCTACTTTGCAAAAAATAGTTCAGGAATGCGTTAAGGAACATGACAAACAGTTTAAGGCTTTGTCTTGACCTCCAAATTTTCCAGATCTGAGTTAGCTGTAGCATCTGTTAGAAATTCCAACAGGGCATTCTACAGGGCATAGAGTCCAGGAGTCTACGGATCTGAGGATCCGTGTTCGAGCCCCACACCCCATACTACCCAGCCACTGCATGCAGTGCCGGTCCTGAGCACGGATTAAATGTCAGGGTTGCATCAGGAAGGGCATCCGGCGAAAACGTGTACCAAGTTGTGTGTCCGCTGCGGCGAGCCCTTGATGGAATCAGTATTCGTTTTAATATTGTGAAATCTATAAGAAACCTATGAGTAACATAAATACACTATACTGTAGATAAAAAAAAACACACACAGATCATCCTGATATGGCAATAATGCACCTGAACAGACCATGGTAAAATTTGCATATGTATGTGTATATATATATATGTGTGTGTGTGTGTGTTTGTGTATATATAATTTAACCTTGTGTGCTCATGGGTCAAATAGCCTCAATGACTCAATGATAATATTACACGTTGTGTTACTTATCTGTCATTCTGTTTTATTTTTTTACAATTAAACATTTTAGTCCTTTTTGTGCTGTAAATGTTAGGATTGAAGAGTTAGGATTCTTCATTGTTAATATTATATAATAAATGTTCTAAGCTTGGTTAAGTTAATAAAATTAAATCTTTTCAAATTTGACTTTAGGACAGTTGTAGTTCACTTTGCTAATCCCTATAAAGGAAGTATGCCTGCTCAGCTTTTGTGTACACAACGGGTGTGTAGGCCACGTTTCTTTCTTGCTGAATTGATCTTGCGTCCTTCACCAAAGTGGTCAATCTCTCTCTACAGGGAGCTATTGTCAGCTGCCGAGTGGGCTGACCCACGCAGATCCGGCGTCCAAATCTCTGGATTCTGGAGCTGCAGACGTCCACTATATCTGTCACATGGTACTGAACATAGATCATTGTTATCCGATCAATACAGCAATGCCAAACATGAGAAAAAATGTAAACACCTGATCAGAAGAAGGCAGTTTAAAATAGTCAAAGTATAAAAAATTGTCCCACAAAGAACTCGCAAAATGTTCTTGGACTGGGTGAAGTTATGTCACAATTTGCTTTTCTGAAATATTGTGTTTTATAACTTTTTAACTTTTAATGTCAGTATTTTTATTACAAACTCATGCTCGCTTACAGTACATTTTCAAAGAGGAAGTTAATTATTGGTCAGCAAATTTTTCAAAGAAACCAAAAATTGCATAAGGGTTCGACCCTTTTTTTTAAATACTGAAATCACCTCAGTTGACCTGTAATTGAAGAGACTGTTAAAGAAATTAGTAAAAATGACATATGAAATATTCGAACATATAACATTTCAATAACATTTCAGTAAGCACTGTTGGATCAATAATGTTAAAGTTGAATCTGCTTTATACCATCTGAACACCTGCTACAAAAAAAAACAGTCCTTTTAAACTCAGCATGAAAAGAAGACGGAGTCTGCAGATGGAAGCCAAAGTGATGCCAACAGTCACTCTGAAGTAGTTACACTGTGGCAGAGAGTGAACTGAAGGTGCACCAGACAACCACTTCAAGAGCGCTACATAACTGAGGACTGGGAATGTAAATTTCATTGCCCTGATTCAAATTTTCTAGTGAACAAGCAACATCCAAACAAACTTTTTGGACCTGGAGCAAATCTCTTTGGAAGAATGAAGGAAAACCCCAATGGATAGAAAGCAAAAAAAAATAGATTCAGAGTGAAAGGGTTGAATGCTTATGCAATTGTTCAGGATTTTTCTGATTTATTTATTCAGTTTTGCTGGCAAATAATGAGGTTAAAACTATTTGCAATTTAAGAACAATGTGTCTACACCCCATTTATAAGCAAGACAAATCTGATGATTTCAAAGGGGGTGAACACTTTTACAAGTTTTTACTTAAAATAAATTTTGGCTTGTGCACACATCATGCTCCATAATCTGTAGCAGGAAACAGCTTTTGCTGTGTATTATCTTTGAATATTTTATCGTTGGCATTTTTCCAGGATGTGCAGGGTTATAGACGAGTGTGCTGGAAGGTGTGGCTCTGCTACTTTGGTGCGATATGTACCTTGGGTACGCTGCTATTACTGTTCAGATGGCGACCTCGCCTCGGCGTCTTGGCTCGTTGCTCCTCCTGCCCAATTCCCATGGCAGATACCTTATTACTGAGGGTAGGATTAATAATTAATTAATATTACATTTCACAATATAAAAAATTCTGTAGTGTTTTGTTAACACCGGTTTATCTCATTATTTAGTGTGTTGAATAAACTATTGGGTTGAATTATTATTATTATTTTTTTTTTATCATATAGAATAATTATGGGGAGCAGTTTGTCATAGAGGTACAAACAGAAGAGATTGAGGAAGGGAGGTAAGACTATTTAATATTCTATTATTATATTCTATTTTTTTTTGCTTATAATTTAATTTTATTTTATATGGTAATTTCCAGAATTATTAGCACCCTTAATAGATATAGTGTAAAAGATTTTTAAAAAAATCAAATTTAAATCCAAATATATACAAATCCAAATATATTCCTCTCGCAATGTATGTGAGAGAATTTACACCCCTTATAAATATTCTGTTATTAGTCAATTACATTCAGTTTTCAGAAAACCCAGTATTGCTTTTGAGAATTTCCTGTTTTGCTAGGATGTGTGTGTATATATGTATATGCGATTGGGCTGTAAAATCGCTTGGTCATCCGTTATCACTGGGGAATTTTTAAAACTTACAACACAGCAGAGACGGTTACTGACTCAACATGTGTCTAATTGCTTTCATTTTGACTGTAAACAGCTCTTAGCTATTTTACACTTATTCCATTACTTTGCGATCAGCCATCTTGCCTGGTTAAATTTTTTTCCTTTTGTAACAGTTTTATTTTAATTTGAGGAATAGAGCTTGTTCTATCTTGAATACCTGTTATATTAATAACCTGTAATTTGATTAGGGTAAGTGTGGATGCCAGTCAATTTGTAGAGGTATCTCTAGGACCACTGTTAGGAGTAGTAGGATGCACCGGAGCTCAACAACAAGTGCCATTACAAAGGGTCTGAATACTTATGGAAATGGGAGTTTTTTTTTTTTTTTAACTTAATTATTTTATAAATTAACAAAACAATCCAAACTCCTGTTTTTACTTTGTCATTGTGAAGGATTATGTGTTAAACAATGAGGTAAAAAAGGATTTGAATCTCTTTTAAGACCAGTGTGAAACCTAACAAAATGTGAAAAGGGCATCAAAACCTTCCATATACACAATATACAGTAGGTTTATGTTACAAGGTAAAATGAGAACCTTGGATCAAATCTACCAAGAACACTTTATAAAAGCAGGTGCAAAATTAATACATGTACAGGTTGTTGTTACTTTTATTCTTTCGGGTTTAGTCCAGTCATAAGGTCGTCACAGCAACTTGGCACCGGTTTCACGCCAGATGCCCTTTCTGACTCAACCCTCCCATTTTATCCGGCACTGGATCCAATGGCTGGGGTTTGAGCAATGGGTGGGAATTGAACCTGGGCCTTCTGCATGGCAGACGAGAAGCCTACCACTGAGCCATCAATACTAATAGATGTACAGTACATGTGAAACCACAAAAAGAAGCTTGAAGCAGAAAGTACACAGATATTACATTATTAAGAACAAGTATAGAACTGCGACAAGAAAATTTCCAAAGAGGCCGAAAATGAAATGATAGAAGACCTAAAGCCTATGTATCATCCAGATGATGTCCTCTATACAGAAATATTTTTGGGTCATATATAGGCAAGGTAGAGCTTTTTGGCTAATAATTAAAGTGAAATCCAATCGACACATCATAACACTCATCTGTACTTGTAACTAAGAAATACTGAGGGAGATTTTATTCATAGGTCTTTTTGAGAATAATCCCATTTTTTTCATGACAATGCAAAATAACACCAATGAGATTCAAACATAAAATGTCCTTGGTTTCCTGGACAACGTTGCCCTGTGTGTGATAGCACCGGACCAGTCTACATTTTTAATGAAGCAGTATAAAAATCATCTTTTTTTTTTTTTTTTTTTTTAAAAAAGTAATTTTGTCAAGGTCATAAAATGGTCTCGACTGATAAGGAACTATGAGGAAAAAAAGTAAACTGATGCACAAGCACAATGATACAGTAAAAAAGTCTATTTCTATTCATTTGCCATAGTTAAAATGCACCACTTCACATCTTAGTCCACTACAGAATATCCATTTACAATTTCTATTAAAATCTCCAGCTTTCCTTCTTCGCTTGGAAAATGTCCAAGCCCAGACTTGTGGCCATAAAATTAAATCCCTCCCCCAGGCAACCACATTTTGCAAACCTGACAAACCGGTTGCTGACCTCTGCCTGATTGAGAGTCTGAGCTACAGTTTGGTTGTACTCAAAGACAGGCTGAACGAGCTGGATTTAATATTTTATAAGAACATTCTCACAGTCATATGGTCGATATTTGTAATTGTCCCTTAAGACTCCAACAAAAATTATACAACAATTAATTATACAATAATAAGTATTATACATTTTTATTTGAAAATTATTGGTAGTTATTTAAACAGTGTCACATGAGAGGGAATGCTGTTGTAATGCGCGAGGCCACAGCCTGAGTACCGAAATATCTGTCCAGGGGAGACAGTGCACATAGTCTCAGAATACAAATATCTGGGAGTACATCTCGCCAACAAACTGAACTGGTCACTTAACACGACGGCACTCTAAAGGAAAGGACAGAGCAGGTTGTATTTCCTACCAAGGCTCATGTCCTTTAACGTCTGCAGCACCATTCTTCTGATGTTCTATGAATCCGAACCACTTTTTAAAATTCTGCCGTTTGTTGGGGCTGCAATATGAAAGCGTTTGATAGAATTGGACTGGACAAGGTTATTAAAAGGGCCGGATCTGTGCTAGGCATGGAGCCGGACTGTGTTGAGCTCTGTTCTTACCCACTATACCACAAGAGATCATTTCTACAGTACAGATGGTCATTAAATTATACAACTCTTCTTAGTTCCACTATGTGGGTAGTAACTGTCTGTAATGATACAATATTACATTAATACAATACTTGTTCCCACAGTCATTTACCAATTTGCTATTGAGCATTACAACTTTTCTAGTGCAATATTGATAACCGTGCTATTTGTGCAGTGCCTTTTCCTTTTTCCGTTCCAAGTGCAATATATATAGTAAATTCAGTCATGACTGAAGTTCTGCACCTTACTTTAGTGCAATGTGGTGGTTTCCTGAGTTGAATAGAAAGCTAGTTTGCTATGTAGAGTGTAGAATCCCTCGTTCCACACATCAAGTTGTGCCCTTGATCAGAGGTTATAGAAGGATGTGGAATTCAATCTTGTGTTAGAAGGTAGTTTGCTCTAAGATGCCTCTGAACCATAATGTTATTAGATGTTATTAGATGTGTTTTCTTGCTGAAGGTGCTTCAGTGGTGGCTAGTTTTGAATGTGGGTTTTGGCAGGCAGCTGCTCTCTCCTCTTTCTAGTACGTCGGATCTTAACAGCGTACTTAATGCTGGCGACTGACAGTTAGTGTAGTTAACAGTTAGTGTAGTTGAACACGTGTGACACGGAATGATACATATAGTCAAATGTCCCAGTGCTGTTATGCTTTATATCACCACTCGTGGAATACCTCTCGTCCAATCAGATTACTCAGTCAAAACTAGCTGTTGTATAATTTCTTCTAATTACTTGTTTCTTTTTGCAATTAAGTTACTGTTGTGATTATCTTAGTTAACCACAAATATGAACTTTTTTTTTTTTTTCTTCCAGTTTAGGGCTTGCAGTAGGAGAGCTCGATGAGAATGAATACAGAGACAATGTCAAGCTGCACAAAGATGAAGTAAATCGACAACACAAACCTGATTTTAATCGTTTCTAATTCTATTTTCCTCACACTTTGTTGTTTACATTTCTCCCCTAGAAAACCCTACTGCGATACTACGTGTTTGAGGGAATGCGATATGCATGGTTGCCCAAAAAAGGGGCTTTCTGCAAAGTTAGGTAAAAAATACAATACAATTAACATGTTATTACAGTACTTATTTGCTCTGTATATTGGGTTGCTGTTTTTGCAATCCAGAGTATATTGTGATATTTGATTGAATTTTTGCAGCATTCTGAATGAGGGCTGGACTTGTGCTGATGTGCACCACCATCAGCAAGGACTGACCCAACTGGACCAAATTTCAAGGTCCCAGATTTCTGACTCACATGACACCACACAGCTCCATCCTTTCCATTTTTAACTCGCACATATTTCTGTCTACAGGAGACAGATTTTTGGGGACAACATTATTGATGTGCCTGTGAAGTCCTATTTACAGTTGCTTTTTGAAGAGGTACCTTATTTCGCCTTGATCTTATTGTAGTCATAGCTAAACTTCTTTTCTTTTTCTTTTTAAAGATCAGAAATAAAGTTACTGGAAAGACAATATAAAGATCATCTAATACAGTGTAGGAGGAGCATTAAAAATGCACAGCATGGTTCCACAGTGCAGTACAGTATCAAATGTGATCCCTAATTTATTACAACCAAGAATGGGTACAATATACTTAATACTTGGAAAAAAATTAACTTTTTAAAATATCTGCTGCTTAAAATTGAATTTGTTTATATATGTTAGGTACATATGTATGCATGTGTTTGTATGCATGCATGTTCACTCGCTTATTCTTGCTCTGACTATATATACTTGATGCTGGCATGGAATAAACACACAATGTAAACACTGCACTGGCATGGCATGGCATGGCATGGCATGGCATAAGAAACACAAAATAGACCCTTTACAGAAATATCCTGACATAAAAACATGGTGCAAACAGTACACTAGATTGGCATGGCATAAAAACATAAAGTATACATGACACTGGTGTAGCTTGACAAATGATGATGATGATGATAATAAGCAGTGTAAAGAAGATAATTACAAGGGAGTGACCATCCTAAATCAAATTCCCTCAGGCTCCATAGAGCTCCTCCTAATTGTTTGGTAACATTACACTCTGTAAGGATACTCAAATGGGGATTTTTGGATTTGTAACCACACTGTGCCATATTGTACTGCTTGGTGTGATCCTGAGGCAGCTTTCATGCTTTTAGTACATTCCACCGTCCTCATTTTTAATCCAGTTTTGTCTTGATCGTCTTGCAGGTTCTCAACCCCTTCTACATCTTTCAAGTGTTTAGCATCGTCCTATGGATGTTGGATAACTATTACTATTACGCAGTTTGCATATTTGTAATCTCTTTCATATCCATCGTTGTATCCTTGTATGAGATCCGGAAGGCAAGTACATGATGTCATATCTGCACTTCTTACACACACACACACACACACACACACACACACACACACACACACACACACACACACACACACACACACATGCTTATTAAATATGCATAAGCCTGCCCTCCCATGTTTGTTATGACATACTCATTTATAAAGCGCTTATTTTTTATTTGTATTTTTTTGTGACTCTGCAGCAAAGCAGCACTCTGCGCAGTATGGCCCAGCTCATCGAGAACGTCACTGTACGCAGAGCCACCGGAGGTGATCTTAAAGATCTTATCTTACTAAAACATTACACAGTTTACACAGATTTTTTTATTTACCTGCCTTATAATCAATTTAGGCAATAAAATTTCAAGATATCCATAAAATAGGTGCATCATTAACTTTTGACGTTGTTTGATTAAGTACCTGCCAGTATGTGTAACGCCGGTCTTTCTCTGTGTACGTGTGCGTTCCGTGCGATCTAGAGGAGGAATGTGTGAGTTCAGTGGAGCTGGTGCCCGGGGACTGTGTGGTGATTCCTGCTGGAGGTCTGCACCTACCGTGCGATGCCGCCCTGCTGGCCGGGGAGTGCATGGTAAACGAGAGCATGCTGACTGGTGAGTACACTCGAGGACTCTTATTCAGGTTATAGCCATACGGAGAGTTTGCATCAAAGAAATGGGTACGAGGACAGACTTCTGATTTATTAACAGACGAATAAGTGAAGGAAAACTTGAACAACTGAAAACATATTTATTAATCGTTAATCTCCACAAGACTTTGGTTTTCAAAAAGCAGCCGAACGTCTTATACACCATTGCTTGATGGAAGGTTGTATGATAAGGTGCTTAAGTGCATTAAGCACATGCTGCTTTAACTCTTGCCTTCATGATCCAAGATTTCCCACCCCTGTGATGGTCTAACCAATCATAGATGAGATAGAATTCTTGTAACCAGTCATAACATATAAGGTGGGATTTGTTGGAAAAAGATTGCTTTTACTTTTTAATTCATAAAGTGACGCTTGAGCCCAGTACAAATTGTACTTGCATCATTTGAATCCCGAAAAAAAGATGAAACACGCTGCTGATAAAGCTCAATCTCAACTGATATATATGATATCTATACAGAACTATACAGCACAAAAAAGCACAAGGGGAAATCCATGTAAATATTTCAAAGGATCTACTTTTCACTTAAGTTGTTGTCAAATAATACTATCATTTCAATCAAAATTGTTGTAGTGAACTAGAAAAACATGCGCTCCACTTTAGACGCTTTCCACCTTGGGCAACTTCTCCACCACCAATCCACACATCTACACTGTGGATATATCTGAATATGCAAAAAAAAAGATTTTGTTACAGCAGGTGCTTGGCATGGAGCTTGTGGCTTCCTACTGTATAATAAAAACATACAGGCTTAGTTTCTCTTTCTTTTCTTTGTACTTGAGAGGACATTGCTATAAATACTGGATACGTTTGCTTCTGTTAAATTGTCTTGCAATTCACTGGTTCTAAGGTTACAGTTTCAACCATAGACCGCACAGGGCTTTTTCACTGATTGTGAAATCCAGATATAGCCTAAACCATTGACAGGACATCGACACATCGGAAGTTTGTGGTTCACTGATTCATAGCTTCAGGACAGGAGCGAGACCTCAGAGTGGGAAAGTGGCAAAAATAATTCGGATTCCTTAAACCTAATTGCACACACGTCTATTTACATAAGAGACGCCCTCACATATAATGGACTTGTATTGAATTTATTAATTCAAAATAATGGATTTACTATCTACAGTATAAAGGACTAATAGCATGGAACATTCTTAAGAATGAACAAACCAAACCGCACTGGACTGTGAAGTGAAGTGATGTGAAGGATGAATCCTTGTGGGAGTTTGGTCTCCAGCACAGCAGACAGACTGTTTTTCAATGTAGAGCAGCCAGTTGGGAATATTAAACTCCTTGCGGTAGATAAACACTATTAGATTGCAGTGTTGATGTAAGTATCATGAGGGAGCTCGAGAGGAAATAAGAGAGAGGGAGATTAAAAGCTAGAGGGAAGGTTGGAGCACAAAACATTCCAGCATCTTAGGGGAGTTACATTCATTTAATGAAAAGCTTACAACCTTGGACTTCAAATGTTTGCACACCTGCCAAGACAATAATTACGCTGTTCTGCTCTACTTCCGTTTCAATCTTGACTGTCAGGTGAGAGCGTACCGGTAATGAAGACCCCATTGCCATTCTCCGAAGTGAAATACACCCCAGAGTCTCAGCGCAGACACACGCTGTTCTGTGGTACACAGATCATCCAAGCCAAAGGTGGTGGTCATCGTGGGAAGGGAGCCATAGCTGTAGTTACCCGCACAGGTAATTGTGAACGCAGCGAGTTGTTTGGATATGACCTGTCGTAGGAATTTATTTTCATGACCATATTTCAGCTATAAATCCTGATCTGTTGTTGTTTTTTTTTTTTTTTCCTCCTTAGGTTTTTTCACTGCTAAAGGTGATCTTATCAGCTCCATCCTCTACCCACAGCCGGTTAACTTCCGTTTTTATGCAGATGCGATGAAGTTTCTACTTTTCCTAGGAGTCGTGGGTAACGTCATGTTAACAAGTTAACAAAGTGTTCAGATTATTACTTACTGTGCAATGAATACAAGTCAATATAATTTGGATATACTGGATGAGAATCACATGTTCTTCCATTGCAGCGCTAATTGGCACCGTTTACAGTTTAGTGATGCTTTGGAAGAGCAACGTAAGTAAGAAGAAATAACGAATGTAAAAATGTTACCATTTGTTGAATACTGTTGTTGATGTGGTTTTGTAGTCATCATTCTAGACGTCATCCAACTTTTTCCTCTTAGACAACATGGTTGCTGCTCGTGATCCGTTCTCTGGACATCATAACCATTGTGGTGCCTCCAGCTCTCCCTGCTGCTCTAACAACCGGGACGATCTACGCCCAGAGCCGCCTCAAGAAAAAAGGCGTGTTCTGCATAAGTCCGCCTCGCATCAATGTCTGTGGGAAGATTTCTCTCTTCTGCTTTGACAAGGTAAAGTCAAGCTGTCTGCATAGTCTTGTGTGTGTTTGGATGGAGAACAAGGAAAAGTAAGGAAGCCAAGCAGTTATGGAAGATGAATGAATAATAATAATGATGGCTTATCATAAGGTGTTGGTGGCTCTGTGGTAGGCTCTCGCTCCATCCAGTTCCCCACACCCAGCCAATGGGATTGCAGGGCAACCTTACAGCCTGGCTAAAAATGAGAAGGTTATATTATGAAGGATACCTGCCATGAGTAATTTGGACAAAATATAGTAATGCACTTGGTTTATTTTTAATGATGAAATGAAAGTGGCACCACTAACTCAGGCAGATATTACAATTTGCACTTGTAATAGATAACATTTTAGTGAGCTAGGAATCTGGAAATTCTTATTTAATGTGCCTCTACTTCCGTTCTATCTTCTATACACTGTATGTTTAAGATCGACCTTTATATTTCGGGATTACCAGGGACCACCCAATAACATGTTATCATGTTATTGGCTGCTTAGAGAAGCTGATGGTTGCTGAGTGTTAGCACAATGTTTAAAGAGTCAAAGCATATGACAATATGCTGTTTTTTTTTTTTTTCACAAAATCTAATAAAATATTCAATACCCAAACATTTACATATAACGCAATCTAACAGGTGACCAAGGGGAAAGAACAGCGGCTTGGTTTGACTTCACAGGAAAGGTCAATACAAAGCTCGTCTGACTGATGACCTTTGTCATATAATAAACCATGTTTACTCTCATGGGAGTTTTTTTTTTTCCCAGTGTGACCTTTCCCCCCATTCACAGGGCGTGAGGGTCATTAAATGGAGTATGAGAATGATTTACATCATGTGTACATATATACAGCTACCAGATTAATCAAGGAAGCAAAAAATTGGTAATATTGGAACCCAGTCGATTTAGTTACGCTCGATATTCTCTGTTTTCTTTTTCTCAGACAGGTACTCTGACTGAGGAGGGTCTGGATGTGTGGGGGGTGAAGGAGGCTAATAGAAACGGTGCCGGGTTTGATGAGCTGGTCCCCGACCCCCGTTTTCTCTCCCCGGGACCGATGCTGTCGGCTTTGGCTTCGTGTCACTCGGTAGCTTTACTTGGAGATCAGCTCATTGGAGACCCACTGGAACTCAAAATGATTGAGTCTACAGGCTGGGTGAGGACACTTTGGCATGTGAAAATACTTAAGAATGTGAAAATACAGTATGTGAATAGCTTGTTTGTTGCATGTGTCCTAATTCATTTGCTTCTTACCAGCTTGCCAATTTCTAGTTCTTTTCCATATCACATGACATCCACCCAAGTGTCATATGAGCAGATAAAGCCTGATAAAAATTGTAAAAAAACAAGCAACTGCACCTTTTTAAAACTGCTGCTCGTGCAAATGGACACACTTTGAGAGGAGCACTTATGTCTTAGATCAGCTGACAGACTTTCACAGCTGGTTTGTGTCTTTGTGATTGATGAGGGATAGAGCATGGGTCCATTGTTGAGATGCATGATGACCGGATGGACGATTTCCTGTTGGACCAATCAGGACCCTGAACTATAATTCTGGTACAAGCAAGAAGAGGCTAATTAAATTTAGTTTTTTTCGGGAATTGGTTTTACCTTCATTTGGTTCTACCTTTTATGGACACTTGGCTTGGGTTAAAGAAAAGTGAAAGAGAAACTACTGTTTCAGTCTTGCTTCCTCCACCGGAAGAGTCAGTGATATTTCTGTTTATTGTAGTGGAACAGCATTTAGATGTGTTTAATTGCGCTTTTTCTTTTTTTTCCCTTCGATTTTCTTCTTTAGAATATTCTCCAATTCCCACCACCGGTTAAATCTCCCCATCATCTTTTTGATCTGATGCTTATACTGCACCACAGTATGGCATATGAGACATGGAGAAATGCACAATCCATCCATCCCCTTCCGCATGCGTGAACGTGAACGTAGAGACACCCATGATTACCTAATGTCTCCCTGAGTCATCGATGAAAAAGACAACGCCATGTCCACTCGGGGGACACATCTACCTTTGTTTTTTGGAATCTTTTCGAACGCTGGATCAAAAGCTTTTCTGTCGCATCATTTATAAGCTCAGTAACAATTAAAATCTTGAGCATGGATTATCTCGTAATGCAGTTTCTTAATATAATTTATAAGACGTTAAAGAAGTACATTTGAAGATATGGGGATATGTCAGTAAAGGTCTTTGTTGTAAAAATGGTAGAAACTGGAGGAGCCGACTAATGAAACGGGCACCAGTGTTGAGTTTGGAAGCCATCGGATCCTGGCAGTGATGAGGCCACCAGCTTCAGAGTTCCAGCCTGAGGGCATAGTGAGTACACAATAAGGATATGAAACCATACCAAAATAAGTTGAGTGTATTTTTCACATCACAGATTTCTAGCGCAGTACTTCAAAGTAGCCTTTTGTTTCCCTTCCTTTTCTGTTTCCAGGCCATAAGACAGTCGGTGGCAATAGTGCGCCGTTTCCCTTTTTCTTCCTCTTTACAGAGGATGAGCGTCGTGACCGTGGATTCATCGGATGGCTCAGCTTGCTGCTTCCTTAAAGGGGCACCTGAGATGGTTGCCAGCCACTGTGTGAAAGAAAGCGGTAAAAACCGTGATTCCGTTTCTACAAATCCTCAGTTGTTTTCCTTCCCTTTTTTTCTTCTTTTTTTTTCTTTTCAGTGCTCATCTGATTTATTTGCCCTTCACTTTGTGCCTGGCAGTACCTTCTCAGTTTACCAACACACTCCAGGAGTTTGCCAGCGAGGGCTTCAGGGTCTTAGCGCTCGCCTACAAGAAGCTTGATGCCCAGACAGACCTCAGCAGTATTGAAAGGTCAGTTCAGTAAACAGTTGTTTGCAAAAGTTCAAAATGAAATAAGGCTTTAATAATGTTTAATGTATTTGTTGGTAGGGTAGATGTGGAGGCGGATTTGCAGTTCTTGGGGCTGTTAGTGATGAAGAACCAGGTGAAGCCTGAGAGTGCAGGAGCCATCAGCGTTCTGAGACAAGCGCTAATCCGACCCGTCATGGTCACTGGTATAAGAACAGTACAATCGTACACTGAACGTTTCTGTAGATGAGGTTTGCATAGTTTAGAAATGTAATGTATGGCAAGAAGTATGACAAACTATGCTTAATTTTTTTTCATATAGGTAATAATTTGGATACTACTACTACTACGAGGTGGTATCAAAAACTTTCAAGATCAGCTCTGTTTATAAGAAAGTACTTAATTATTTACTTATTAGTACTTGATTATTGTCTGGAGAGTAGGGTGGTGCTGAAGTTCTTCGTACATCATCATGCACAAGTTGCCGGATGGTTTCGACATCTTCGGGGTTGAGCTCGTTTAAGGTCTTTCTGATCTCTCGTCTCCTTCCAGTGATGTCCCTTTGCTCTTGAACCACACAAAACACCTCGGACGACTCATTGCAGAATTGTCATAAACTTATCAAACATCTCTGGCAGATTTGCCCAGTATTTCACATATTTCGCTTGCTTTCCAGTTGCACAACTCCCGATGTACACTGGATGATGTCTTTTGGCACACTGACTTATGACGGTCAGTGCTCCCTGTGACTGTGTGTATGTAGCCCCGTGCTGCCATCTGTTGGCGTGTTACAAAACTAGTCTAGAAACTTTTTGATGCCACCTCATACTTCTACTAATAATAATAACAACAACAACAAAGCCAGCACTTTGCTTTAAGTGCCTTTAATTAATCTTTATATCTTCTGAACAAGTTCACCTTCTTGTTGTCCATTTACATGCTTCATTATTGTCATACCTGTTGTAACTCAAGTCAGGCTTCGAAACATGCTGCAATATGCAAAGTAAAGAATTTCACTTTATTATATATAGCATTGGACAAATACTTGAATAGTCTTTTTAGTGTCTTTTTCTTGTTCTTCTTCGTCAGGGACTTTCTGATCATTTTGATTTGTGCATATTTTCTCACACATTTCATACTCATTTTCTTTCGATGCTGTTAAGCTGCTTTGCTACAGATGTTTTGTATTCCAAGCATGTAATTGCCTTACTACACATTTGTATAGTGCCAGACTCTAAAATATGTTTTTTTTACACACACAAGTATCATGTGTTCTGTGACTATTTTACATGGCACCTTTTTTTTTCTTCTTCAACTTTCACTTCACTTTCTTTCAGGCGATAACATCCTGACAGCACTGAATGTAGCCCGGGCATGTGGAATGACATCCTCGCACGAGCAGACTATTTTTGTTCATGCGTCGCCCCCTAGTGCCACCTCGACCGCATTGTTACGATACCATCTAGGTGACGGTGCAGCCGCTGTCGTCAGCACTCAAGAAACCATGGATATGCTAGAACAGGTTTTTGTACATGACTTTATTGCTTTAAAGCAGGGCACAACGTTTGCATTATTGTGATGCATTGTGTGCATGTCTTTTTCTCCCTTTGGGTAAAACTCTCTTTCTGTTTCGTAGGGCCTTTATCAGAACAATATTAAGTATCATATGGCTATAAATGGAAAGTCCTTCGCAGCACTGTGCAATTATTTTCCAGAGGAACTACCTAAGGTACGTTTACTAAACTGCAAGTGCATTCATCACGTACTGACTGCTATCCAAACTGGATGTGGAGACACTCTGGTGTCTGTTTGCTGCAGGTTCTGATGAAAGGGACAGTGTATGCACGGATGTCTCCGGACCAGAAGACTCATCTGGTTAAAGCTCTACAGAAACTGAAGTAATTGCTTATACTGTACACCAGGCAAGATTAGAACTAAGGTTGAGTTCAGACAACACGGAAGATGCATTTCTTGTTTCAGTTTTAGTCAGACCTTAGTCTTAGTAATGACTCATTATTATAACCTTAGCAAACCATGTTGTGGCTGTTACGATGTTCATTGTTTAAATATGCTTTCCATCTTCAGTTACAGAGTGGGTATGTGCGGGGACGGAGCAAACGACTGCGGAGCGCTGAGGGCCGCTGATGTCGGAGTCTCTCTGTCTGAGGCTGAGGCGTCTGTCGCTTCTCCCTTCACCTCGAAATCCAACAACATCAGCTGTGTGCCTCTGCTGATCAGGTCCAATTCAAGAGTTCCCTGAATCATATATACAGTAGAGACGCTTTTTTTCCAAAACAAACTTTTTCTGCATTGCACCTCTCGTTCAGTACATTGAGCATATATTTTATTCATATATCTCTGCTTTTTAATAATGTGCATGTCTTTTTGTTTGAACAGGGAGGGAAGGTGCTCACTGGTGACATCCTTTAGTCTTTTCAAATATATGGCATTGTACAGTCTGATCCAGTTTTCCTCTGTAGTCATCCTCTACACTGTGAGTGTTTAATCTATTACTATTAGCTAAATTTGTCTATATTCTGTCTTAACAACACATTATCAATATATATTGGACCTTTAAACTGGCTACACACCAATCAGTCATACCATTAACACCACACAACTTTAACACATTAACTTTGATTACCACCTATACACCAGCAAACTGGTGATAGGATCATGGGCATGCCTGTAGGAAGTCCAGCCCGTCTGGTCTAATCCCACAGAAAAGCAAATGCATTACGGACCACCCCAAAAAAATGGCAATGATGGCCAAAATAGAAAGGCAGTGCACCACTGCACGTCAGGCAGTGACCCCGAGGCTGTCTACCTGATCCCTAATCTACCCAGATCCCAATCCACTTGAGCACCCATGAGTGAAAGTGTTTATTTAAGATGACATAACATTACCAGAGGCGGTGTAGTGGTTAGCACTGTGGCCTAGCACCTCCATTGTCAGGGTTTGATTCCCGCCTCGGGGCTGTGTGCATGGAGTTTGCATGTTCTCCTCGTGCTTGGTGTGTTTCATCTGGGTACTCGGGTTTCCTCTCACAGTCCAAAGACATGCAGGTTAGGTTAACTGGCGTTCCCAAACTGCCCATAGTGTGTGAATGACAATCGGGTGTCAAGCTGGCAACCCGACCCCTTAAGTCACTGCTTCTGTGACCGCTATTGAATGTGGGTTTTGCTAAGCAGTTGCTCTCTCCTCAGAAAGACGGACCATACAGATCCACTTTCACCCATGCTAGTTAGTGTTACAGTTAGTGTAACCAATGATTGTAAAAGACCTGGGACACGGGGTGATGCATCTGTAAGGGTCAATGTCCCATGTCGCAACTCGTGGAATGCCTCTCGTCCAATCAGATTGCTCGGTCGGAGCCAACTGTTGTATGATAAGAAATAAACAAAACAATAAAGAGGTAATAATAAGAAAGGACAAGACGTATAATTTAGCAGTAGAAAGTGTGCAAATGTTGCTATAGTGTACTGTAGATTGCAACCAATAGCAGAAGTAATGCCTGAACAGGATGTAGACCAGAAATGACTGCACACCAGCGCAATCACATTTAACCAAGTAATGTGGAACAGTGTGTGCAGTTTGAAGTGAAAGAACAAAGAAGAGTTGAGTGCTCAGATGAAAAGAACTCTATCTTCAAGTAGTTTATTTTAGCCGTTTGGTATTGTGCATAATTTTGCGCCTGTGAGCAACGGCTAAAACATGAGATGTTTACAATCTCTCCGTGGATGTGTCATGTTCGATTTGTATTCATGAAGTTACTTTTCTGGCTTAGGTGAAAACAAACTTGGGTGATCTGCAGTTTCTTTTTTTTGACCTGGCCTTGGTGACCGTGCTCGCTATAGTGATGGGTCGAGGCGGCCCCAGTGATCATCTTCACCCCCAGCGACCCCCCGCCTGCCTTCTGGCTATTCCTGTTCTTTCTGCTTTACTCCTACACACCATGCTGCTCATCCTGGGCCAAATTGCTGCTCTCCTGTTCACCCAATCACAGGAATGGTAGGTCTGAGAAATAGACTCATAGTTGTTGAAAGTATCTAGCACACTTATGCGACTTATGATCTCTTGTTACCCCTGTGTAGGTACGTTCCTCTCAATTCCACTGTCACAGGAGCAGAAAATTTGCCAAACATGGAGAACGCCAGTGTGTTTGCTCTCTCAGGGTTCCAGTACATCATCATGTGTATAGTTGTGACGAAGGGCTACCCTTACAAGAAACCACTTTACAAGAATGGTATATGTATAAAGATCATTGTCGGCTTTGTGGGTTTATTGTGAAGTTCTAGTAAGCCAGCATTAAACTGTGAGAATTTTTGGTTGGAATTTGCTGTTGCAGACAAAAAAAAAAAAAAAAAAAAAAAGTTTTTTTAGGTAGGCAGATGAGAAGTGCTCGTAAAGTCTTTATGCATCGCCAGTAACAAGGTTGTGTCAGAATAATTGTTGCAATTTTATTTGAATGTTCTTATTAACTTTTCCCCCTGTCAATATTTTCTGTTGTTTCTTGTAGTCGTTTTTCTCTTCGTGCTCGTGATCCTGTTTGCCGTAATGGTTTGGTTGGTTCTGGTCCCCAACACCTTTTTCCGTAATTTTCTGCTGTTTTACAACATCCCTGACATGAACTACAACCTGCTGCTGTTGGCACTCGCTGCTCTCAACTTCTTCACATGCTACTTGCTGGAGGTAAAAAAAAATAAAAATAAATAAATTTCCAGCAATCATATGTTAGTTAGTTTGTGGAAAGGTTTATGTTGGATTACTCTCAACCGTGACCTGTTTTCCACTTTTAGGTTCTTATCGACAGATTTGTCCCGGACTGCCTCCGTACCCTCCGTAGAAACCGGCAGTCGAAAAAGCAGTACAAGCGCTTGAACGCCCAACTAGCAGAAACTCCATCGTGGCCACCGCTGGATCAGCCGCTTCACCCAACACAGTGTTCCATCATCGGACTTAGCTAGCATCAGCCACCGTGAACACTATATCATTATCAGATGTTTCAAAGTGCCAGTAATGGACTACTACCTCCTAGATATGGATTCAATGAAGGTATAACTTAATACTTGATGATGAAGTTCTTTTCACATTTTTGGGCAGCTACCAATACTCAAGACTCTCTGCTATCAATAAGCCCACTGTTACATTTCTAAACAGCTAGCTTCACTTGCAACCTCTGGTGAAAATTATGAACTCACCACACCTAGAGGATGTTCACCCTATTTTTTTTCTTTAGAAATCAAAGATATGACCAGTAAGAAAAAGGTTTGTATTAAAAGTTGGATATTCTGGCTTTGTGTAGCACACCTCATTCATCGTCTATACTGTTTTTCCTGTGTACAGGGTTCGCGGGGCGCCTGGAAACTGTCCCAGGATACTTGGGGCACAAGGTGGGGTACACCCTCAACCCTGGGGGTTCAAGGCTACCGTGCTGCTGTTAGATAGTAATATTAATTTATTTGAATTTGTTTGAGATACGAAGTGATTTGCACAGTGGCCTCGCACCTATAGGGTCAATGCTTCGAGTCCTGCCTTCATGTTAGTGTGTGTGGATTTTGCATGTTGTCAACGTTCTTGGTGGATTTTAATCTCACAGTCCAAAGACAAGTGGCATTTCGTGCACCGTGTCTCCGAGCCCCTGAACAGGATAGGGAGTATAGATAATGAGTGAGAGTATTTTATCTAACGGCATATTGTTTTTTCAGTAATTCGAAAAGTTTCCAAAATTTCACTATGCGCCTGTGGACTGACTATTGAGGTAATCGTTGCCATCTTTTTGTCATGTTTTAAATATTTGAATATAGTACACTCCCCATCTTTTTCTCTCCAAATTCCTTTTTCTTTATTCCTTATATGGCGATACTTCCTGTGGAATGGATGTAGACCATGCGACTAGCCATCTCATGCACCCCTCATGTGGCCTGCATGTGACCAATTTTTTTTACTCTGTTTATTTTGAGCTTTGGCCAAGGACCTACTGTATATGTTTTCTTTGCCCAGTGAATAAAAAGGAGGTACATTCAGACACAGTCATGTGTATCCGAGCTGATCAGTGAGCGTGTCATTCATTAATCATGTTTTAAATCTAACACCAATACAGATTCACCATTCATCACTGAATATCACTTTCATCATTCACACGCCCTGATCGCTTCCCTTCAGCAACTTTGTTTTCTTCTGTTCAGTGTAAGTGCTGCATTTCATCCAGATATTTAACGTGTAAATCCATCACAGTTAGCGATTCCAGTTTCCATCCATTTGTTGGCTTTTTTCTTTCGGCCTTTAATATTTTCAACGCATATTACGTTGATGTCTCCCCTGAACTATTACATCATTCTCATTTTGTATATATTGGCACCAAATGCTAGAGAGAGGAGACTTGGAACAACCAACATATTTTACTACACTCCATATTGGATTTAATTATTGAAGGAGTTCTATAATCTTTTCCCAGTTGAAACTCTCTTGTTGGCACCATGTTTTCTTTTAATTATCTAAATCCAACAGCTCATTAAATGGCACTTGTTATGCAAAATTCTTTTTGATTATTTTTTAGCCATTCATGTGGGTCTAGAGTGTGTGAATCCAAAATATATGGGAACCAAAAAATCATTTTTTGGTCCATAAATGTGCTTGAACAGACATTCCAATTACTTGCTTGGTATGACATCTTTTCATGCAAAAAAATAAAAAATGGGTGCAGGTAGCAGTAGCTTGTTCATATTGAAATATACAGACAGTGCATTTGAAACAGGAGGAAATTCCTTGTTTAAAAACACAATGTGTCATATTTAAGACCTTCCTTAAGTGCTTCCTTATAACTGCAGACTAGTTTGCATTTTCAGACCCGTCATTGTTTGTTTAATAAATGCAAATTACATGGTGACTCCATGTCTTTTCCCTTACAGAGTCCATAATTAATTGTATTTGTTTGGTCATAAAGTCAGAATATTCAACTATTAAATAAGAAATGTATAATTTCATATCTGTGATATGAATTTGCTTGTATTTGTATTACGAAATAATAAAAAACTGGGTGAATATCCTCCAAATGTGGTGATCATATCGTTTTTGCCAGGTAACTGCCCAAACTACTGACTACATCGTAAAACATTCAGTCCTACAAACATTAAGACATGAACTTTAAAGATTGGGTGAAGTGTTGAATCAGGTGGCAGAATGTGTCTTGTGCACTGTACTGTTAAATTAAAGCTCTTAAAGAAGTTCTGAATCCTAATCTTTATTTATATTTGCAAACATGAATAGTAACTTATCTATCATATACAAATTTAAAGCTTTGAAGTTAATTATTTTAAAAATTCTTTATTAAATGGGCATTTTGTAAAGTATTTACAAGTAGGGTTCCATACTCACGCACAGCTCTTGATATATCGTTCTGGTTCGTGTGATACAGTATGCCAGATGGGCATTTGCCACGATTAAAGGGTATAATATTCCTGTACAATGTTTTTTTCTTACCGACAAAGATGTTAACGGACAGTTCAGCAGGGTGGGATGGTGTTTGTGACAACTAACAAACTAAAGTGAGAGAAACAGAGAGAGATGCAATTTGGATATATGGTTCTTGCTGTAGGTTGAAATATAACACTTGATGAATTGCTAATAGTGTATACTGTATTTTTAAAACAGGTAAATAATTTTACAGGATATTCAGTACTCCACTTCGAGGTGACCTTGTGGCAGATCACCTTGCACGCTACTAAATTAAAACTAATTAATAGATATTTGATTCAGTCAATGACCTGAGTTCCTACTTCAGCAAATAAATTGATAAAATTATCAGCAGACAAAAAAAGAGAAGCAAAAGGAACCAGCAATTTCTTCCCCTTTGTACATCTCCCTCTGATTTTCTCCAGCACCACGCATTTACATTTCTCTTAATTTGTATCTGATATCATTAAATATTCCTACCTTCCCAAATAGTATAAAAAGGCAGTAAATTATTTTCTTTATTTTTAATTCTTCATTTCCTTTATGTAGAAACTAGGACAGTCAGGAAGACCCCGGATTATATTATAATAATAATAATAATAATAATAATAATCAAAACTTAAGAGACATGTTTCCACAGAACCCTCACCATTCCCTTCCCCATTAAAAATGTATGGCATTAAGCTGACTAGGTTAAAATAAAACAAAAACCAACAATAACTAATACAAAAGCTTGGGAAGAGCAGTTTGAAAAAGAAAGTAAATGAAAAATGAAGAAACCGAAATATCCATAATATTATTGCTGAGAGCTGATGACCCGCGCAACACAATCTTACAACACTTCTAGCACATCCTCATCATAATGCGGCATCGCACTCCGTTCCAAACGTCTTCCTCAAGCTGGGCTCTGATTGATGACTGATCTCCAGGTCGAAAGCTGTCAGTTTGCAAACGGGTCACCAGTCACAGTAGGTTAAGGTGTCGAGGGAAACTGATTAAGTGTTTGTTTTTGGGAGAGGACTGGGGATCACAGTGAGCAGTGTCTGGAAGAAGTCCTCATCACAGTGTAAATTTGCTCTTCCATGTTGGATTTCCTCCCCTTTTACATTCCACACTGGCTCAGGAGCCCTGATGGGTGAGGATGAGGCTTTTTTTCTCATTTCATAAACATCCCACATCCTAGATATTGTTTTAAAAATGGTCCAAATTTAAACCGTTTCTTTCTTTTTCTTTTTTTTTTAAAGGAGATGGACCAAGATCTCTCCTTTTCTCCCGGGCATTTATTATTCCTATCTGCGCTGGCGAAAGCCTTGTGTACCATCTGGACCTGCTGGTTGCCGAACTACATGGTTGTTCGATCTTGTGTCCTCTGAAGGTGTATGGCTTCCTGCACGTGGTGACCTAAACATAAAAATGGGTTTAAGCATAACTACTATGTGCGTTCGCTTGTAATGTATTTGATTTAGCAAATAAAATGCAAATCGGCTCAAGTGCTACTGATGCTGCTAAAACCTGTAACCTTGAATTTCTGACCTTTGATGGAAAAAAAAGCACCTAGGAAAATGCCCATGTCAACTTGGAAATCCTGTTTGGTAAGGTCTCCTCAACCTCAAGTTCAACGTGTCTTATCACATCAACATGGCTGCTTGCAACATCAGTGGTAATCAAAGTAGTCTACTTTTGCTATACTAATGCTATACTCTATCAGTTGTTTGCAACCGTGGCTCTGGAAGACCCCTGTCCTACACATTTTAGTAAAAGCTGTCATTTAACTCTAATTAAATCAGGTGTGTTGGGAGCTGAGAAAACACCAAAATGTACACGACACTGGGTCTACCAGGTCCAGGGTTGGGAGCTACAGCTCTATATACAAATATTTGCTTTAAGCCAATCAACATTTCAATTTCAAAAGTCTGGCCAATTCATATTGCTTTCATATCAGAAATCACAGATGAGCATATTGTTTATGTTGTGCCCAGACTTTGTAGCTTTGTAGCTCACAATAAGACATAATTTTAAGTTCCCAATTCCAAATTAAGCTAAGCACAGTGTAAGTGCCCTTAACAAAATCTCTCAATTCTGTTGCCTGGAGAAAACTTGTCTGCATTTTCTGTTGATATATAATTCTTAAAAACACAGGCCTTCCTGTACTGACCTTAAAGTGCATTATGCATAAAAAAAGGTTTAAAATGTGGATTACCTCTCTGATGGGGGTCTCTCCTGAGGTGTGTCATCAGCACTGCCAAGGATACGCTTCCTGGCTTCGGCATATTCAGCCTCCCTCTGAGCTAAAGACTTGACTTGCGGTGAGGGTCGGTTCTGCGTTACAGATGGCCCCAATGATCCGTTGCTGGTGGGTCGTTTTAAAATGCGGATCTGCGGAGGCGGCGCAGCCGGAAGTGAGTCGTCTTGGATCATGATAGTCTTTATTGGTGAGCGACCTGAACTCCCAGTTGAGAGTCTGTAGGGAAAGCAAGGGTTACTTAGGAAGGAGGGAAACACAATAAGCAGGAACATAACCTCTTAAAATAAAGTAACGCTTACCTCTCTTTTTGACTGATACGGAGTTTCTCCTCCAACCGTCTCTCCATTTCCTGAAATTAGAAGTTTGAAGTTGCATAAATGCAGGCTAGAGAGTAGACTTTCAAAACATTAAGGGTAGTATTTGCTTGCACAAGGAGCCTCTGTGCCGCAGTGTCAAGTATCGCAGCTTCACCGAGTTATTTATACATGCTTAGTACAGCGGCTAAATTAACAGCAGGGATGAATTTCAGTTCTGAGATTTAACTGCTCGACAAGCAAGATCAGTTCACATACAGTCACTTAAATACCTACAACATTAGCAGAGAACAGTCATCATTTTCTTTCTTAAACCACAGCTCATTTACATTTAATTTTATAAACACGGTGTATAAACTAAACTGATATCAGTTTTACACTTTGTCAGTCTCAAAACATGATTAACTGCACTACAAAAAAGGTTATTATGTAGTATTATAAGTAGTTATTATGACTGTGCTGAACTTGATTTTGCTCAGTTTTGTCTGCAGGTTTCTGATTCTGAAAAGATCCTCTGTTTGTTGAACAACAAATTTTGCCAACACTAATTAATTTGCATAGTAAAACTAGTTATGCCTACAGACGCTCAAGCTCAAGACTGTGTGTGTAGTGCAGCAGGCAGTGTGACTCGAACATTATGTGCACTACAGTCAGAGCACTGAGAGGCATCACACTCTCCCCTGATAGATAGATAGATGCTAAGCTTGAACAAAATGATAATCTGTTTTGCTAAAGTCTAAAATACGTCTGGGTTTTGTGTAGGAGACTCAACCTTTAACTACAAAAAATAACTTTTAAGTAATAAGTAATATTAATTGCATGCTTAACAGACAGATTTAGATATAGATCGCTGATTTACAAACCTCTAAAACCTGGGTAATTTAAATAACAGAACACTTGTTTACTTTGAAATACTATTTAATAGCACTATTCTTAGTCACCAGAGCAACAATTACCGGCCTATTCATTAGGTACACCTTGCAAGCACTGGGTTGGATCCGCTGTTACCTTCAGAACTACCTTAATCCTTCATGGCGCAGAATGCTGGAAACATTACTTATTTTTGTCCACACTGACAAGACAGCATTATGCAGTTTCTTGCAGATTTATCAGCTGCACATTCATGATGCGAGTTTCCCATTCCACCACATCCTATCCTAAAGGTGCTCTATTGAGATCTGGTGGTTCAAAAAA
>JAAGKR010000272.1:0-64021 GCA_011419295.1 Clarias macrocephalus
TATCTACCTAAGCATTTGCTGTGTAATTATCAAATATGTAAATTATCCCAACATAACATACATGTGCATGGTAGAGTGTGCAATGTGTGTAGGACCTAAATACGTTTTCTTATAACCGGTGGATGTAATGCACACACAAACCTTTATTTATTTATTTTTCTAGTCAGATCGGTATAATGTCTTGCACAAAAAAAAATAAAATCATGTACATGTTTCTCCAGTGTGAACTTATCTTTTTTTCCACATAATCAGATGCGTTTCTGATGGAACGTTTGCTCTCTGTGTGCGATAACAGAGCACAAAGTGCATTTAGCTCAATACTATTGAGTGATGAGTCAGAAAATTAATCTGGGCACTGTGCATTTATTATTCTGTAACTAATTACTGTTATAGTGTAAATTTGCACGAGGTTTTTAAATGTACAATTCAAAGGAAATTTTGGAAATTCGAAAGGAAAGTGTCAAAAATAATGAAGTACGTATATATATAAAACAAACTAATATAAACACGCATTTATAGCTACATATAAATAACAGCAGTAACTCTCCTTATTACATGTAAAAAATAATCTCCCTTTTACTGTTGTCTACAAGACATAATTATTTAATGAAAAGCCTTCAGATTTTGAGTATAGTTCAATGTGTGAATTCTGACTTGGGGTTATTTCAATTAATCTAAATCGACATAAATAATAAAAGCTGCTCTGAAAAGAGTAGCCTTGCTCTGTGTACTGTATGTAGTAGAATGAGGAGGTTGGCTTGAGCCAAACATTGCCAGTATTTCCAGTGTTAAAAACATGCTTAAAAACATTCCAACAAAATTTTGACACCAAATTTTTCATTTTTAATGCAAATTCATATCGATTTTAAATATAGATTATCTGCCTTCATTATTAATAATCGGTATCGCCCATGAAAAATCATCATCATCATCATCAAATGATAAAAATGAGACTAATTTGAAAAAATTAATAAAATTTGCTAGAGAGTGAATTGGACATTAGTGACATGGGGAGAAAAATAAATAAATAAATAAATCAATAAGTAAAACATTTTCATGTGGTCTGATGATTCTAGATTGACCCTATTCCAGAGTGATGGCGGTGTCAGGGTAGGAAGGAAAACGCACCCTACAGTATCATGCAGGTATCCGGGGTTGCTTGATGGTGGGCTTTGATCTTCCCTGATGACACGGACATATTCCAGGACAAAAATTGTGAATGAGTGATTCTGTGAGCATGAGGGCTTATTTTGATACATTTCACAAATCTTTAATATTATTTCGATATCTGTTCCCAGCTTTGTGCAAATTTACACTTTAGTCTCAAACGTGGCTGAATGCTGGACACAGGGAAAGGACAATGGTGTGTCAGTGATGTTTAGTTTAGCGTTTAGCTTTAGTTTAGCACTCAGGATTCCGAGACGCTTAAACAAGTTTCTATACTTCTTTACAAAAGCAGAAGCACTCAGTAGCGCTAAGTGTTTCTATTTTCTCGCTCTCTGAATTAGCTGAATGAGCTTTATATAAATAATCTGTAACAGAGACATAATGCTGCAGTTATCCATTAACCACGGCACTATTTCCCCCACCACTAAAGATTACGGTCTCCCAGAATTGAAAGCAAGCAATCATCCAGGAAGAAGGAAGAATTTATTGCTAATAGTTTTGCCACTTAGTTTTTTTTTTTTTTTTTTCATCCCCACCATAAATTGCCAACAGGATAAAACCAGCTTAGTACTGAAAAGCACTTTTTGTAAACTGTTTAATGAAAAGTGGTCAAAGGACCAAGGTCTATAATTGGTAGCATGTTCCATCTCAGTGATTTAGCTTAACTTGGAGTTTAACTGGATTCTGTGATATTTCATATTAACCTGGCAGAGCACCTGATATTACGACATTTCATTTAGCACTTGTCTGTCTGACCTGGTCACATGCTTTGTCTCATCCTAGTGAGGAAGCGAAAAGAAGCTCGAACAAGAACCATCGTCAATGTGCATAGAAAAATGCCACCAACATCAACAACACAATACATTTATAGAATGAGACTGAATAGTGTTATATTCCTTATTGAATCCTGCAAAGACGACGGAGTTGAACTGAATAACTCAGACCCAAATACTGATGTCAAGTTTGACCCACTAACCTTAGTAGACACTCTGTATGTGATGTACGTCTCCATGGCGGACACGTGTTTCTTCGGGTCGTCCACGGTCACAAAGAGATCCCGCGTCTCCCCGTCCAGGTCATCGTCCAGTTGCAGGCGATTTAGCAGAGAGGAGGAAGATGCTGGGCTGGACGTGTCCACTGCGTTGCCATTGGGGAGACTCAAGTCCTGAAACGCAACAAAAATTAAGTATTATGATTAATATAATGAATTATAATAATTACATGTAATACAGTAAAAACACAACCAGGCAGCGCCAACACAAAAGCATGTTACGGTAAAACTATATGTAGTGCTGTGAAAAAGTATTTGCCCAGTTTTCCAAGGAATGTGGTTAATCACAGTTCATTCATGGTTTAGCAAGAGAGCAATTACTTTTTTTTCCCCCTTAATAAGTGAAATCATCAATTTGAAAACTTCATTTTGTATATACTCAGTTCATCTTTGTGTAATATTAAAATGGTTTCGATCATTTAAGTGTGACAAATATACAACAATATCAAATACTTTTTCACAGCACTGCATTCATAAAGAGAAATTCACACTAGGTAGCAATTTACCACCTTAAATGCACACACACAGTGTTTTTGCTTTCTGAGATCTTATAGCATGCTTCACTTTCTGTCAGACAGGTTCTATATAAGTGATTTCTTCATTCAACAGGTCTGGCAGTAATCAGGCCTGGGTACGGCAAGTCAAATTTATCTCTGCTTTCCAAAGGACGTGGTTAATGACTTGTCAATTACTTTTTCTTTTTTTTTAGATAGGGCTTGGACAGCTTTTTCCTTTAACAAATAAAGTCATTTAAAAACTTATACAACACTGTATATGAAAAAAAAATAATAATAAATTTCTTCAATGCGGTGATATATGAATTGCCACACAAAAGAAGAACGATACATCGCTGAATCAAATGTTCCTCTCATATCTAATAACTAATGCCAAGTTCACACTAACAATTTCACTGCGGTTATAAAATTGAGGTTTGCCATAACTTCAGCATGGTATCGCTTACAAAATATAGCGGCACTCCATAATGGCTTAGAAAGCCAACCGTTTATTACGGTTAAGACATGAATAACAGTGGTTACCTAGGAATAGCTCTATGACGTGCAAAGAGTGTCTGTGGATGACGGTCACAATCCGGGGACACATTAAGTCCTCGCCGCCAGTGTCTGTTGCAGCGATTCGTAGCATGCTAGCTGTTACTGGTGCTATGGCAGTCCCCTGAGCGCTACACAATTTTATACTTTGGCGTTGCAAAGGACTTCCATTTTGAAGGCATCACGGTTCCTTCCTGTTTGCCATAGCCCTTCCATAGTTCTCTCTGGGTTTCATAGCTGCTTGCCTGGCTACATCTGCTTACGAATGATAACGGAAGACCACGGACAGGTCTACAGAAACATGCAGTGACCATGTTTCAAAGCTTGACAGCATGGACTACAAATTTTTGGTCACGACAAGTCGTCCTGACACACCCCAGCAAGCCAAGATCTTGCCATATACAGTGCCCTCCATAATTATTGGCACCCCTGGTTAAAATGTGTTCTTTAGCTTCTAAAAAAAAAATCTGTGTTGTTCTAAATAACAAATATAGGACCACAATGGAAAAAAAGAGGAAATTCCAACCTTTAATTCAGGTGCATTTATTCAGTGGAAAAAAATCCCACATTAACAATTACTAGCACCCCTGATGTTTAATACTTTGTACAACCCCCTTTTGCCAACAAAACAGCACCTAATCTTCTCCTATAATGTTTCACAAGATTAAAGAACACAGAAAGACGGATCTTCGACCATTCCTCTTTGTACAATGTCTCGAAATCATCCAGTGACCTGACTCCTCTCCTCTCCACTCTCCTCTTCAGCTCACTCCACAGGTTTTCAATGGGGTTGAGGTCTGGGGACTGAGATGGCCATGGGAGGAGCTTGATTCTGTGTGTGGTCAACTATTTCTGTGTAGATTTGGCAACATGTTTTAGGTCATTATCTTGCTAAAAGGCCCAGTGACGACCCATCTTCAGCTTTCGAGCAGAGGCCACCAGATTTTGCTTTAAAATGTCCTGGTATTTCAAAGCATTCATGATGCCATGCACCCTAACAAAGTTCCCAGGGCCTCTGGAAGAGAAACAGCCCACAGCATCACCGATGCTCCCCCACACTTCACAGTGGGCATGAGGTGCTTTTCTGCATACTCATCTTTTGTGTTCCGCCATACCCACTTAGAGTGTTTGTTGCCAAAAAGCTCTATCTTGGTCTCATCTGACCAAAGAACACGGTACCAGTTGAAGCCCCAGTACCGCTTAGCAAACTCCAAATGTTTGCGTTTATGTTTGTGACTGAGGAAAGGTTTTTTTCCTTGCATGCCTCCAAAGAGCTTGTTGACATGTAGATAGCGTCTGATGGTTGTTTTGGAGACTTTGTGACCCCAAGATGCTATCATTTGTTGCAGTTCTTTAACAGTGAGCTTTGGAGAATTTTTTTTTTCTCTTACCATCCTCCTCACTGTGTGTGGAGGCAAAATAAACATCGTCCTCGTCCAGGTTTGTTTACTACTGTTCCAGTTTTTTTTTTTAACTTCTTAATGATTTCTCTCAAGGGTAGATATGGGCAAGAGCAGGCGGGTGGCTATTTTCTTGTACCCATTGCCTGACTTGTGAAGGTCGACACACATCAGCCTTACTTGAATGGTGTGTTCCTTTGTCTTTCCCATATTGAAGAGTGGATAAGAGAAATGCCCTCTGTGTCATGTCATATTTATCTCCCAGGGAGACAGGAAGTGACAAATTACAAAATTAAAATGTTCCTAGATACTCTGATCAACTTTGTAAACTACTGTAGAAGTGACAGAAATACTTCAATTACATTTATTTTCTAGGAACTGTTAGAAGTGCCAATAATTGTGGAACAGGTTATTTTATGAAAAATAATTATTTGTTAGTCAGGGATTTTTATTTCCCCTTAAAATTAACTTTATATTTTTCTACAATTTTCAGTGTGACAATATGCTTCTGTAATAAAAACAGAATTTATTTTAAGGCTTTTAACACATCTTAACCAGGGGTGCCAATAATTATGGAGGGCACTGTAACTACCCATGGCTCGTCAGGATTTGTGAAGACGTAGGGTTTCAAATGAAAAATTCTTATAAAGCAGAAAATGGGCTTCAATTCTCTTATCGGTCATTCCTAAAAAGCTGCAGCGCTCATCTAAGAACATGCTTATTTCTGCCTGAGGATTTAGATGAGGCTTTAGATCAGACTGCTTAGAAAATAACTGACAATTTGTAATATGCATCATTAACCACAGCCCCTGTTTTAATTACACTAGATGCAGTTAGTCTACAGTTTATGGCCTTGTCACAGGTAGTGTACCACACCCTGTGGTCCTTCTCTAAATTAACACTTTGGCAGAATAACCAAGCTGCGCAACTAGAGTACATAAAAGCTCAAGGGCTTGAGGGTGAACGTTCCTGGAAGAATGGCAAGGAGCTTTCATGGCGCCTCACAATTCAGAGATACCGCCAAGTGCCATTTCTCGCTCAAGCACCTATGAACATATGATAATGTTCCGTCCTGAGAGCTCGTTCATAAGTCTGATTTGTTCATAAATCCATACTAAACACAACTGGCTATACACAGTATAAAACTAATGATCATGATATTGTCCTTTTTCTTTAGAATCGTGTTGATTGCTTGTTTAACATGAATCGTTCAACAATGTCTGCCATCTTTTTATCTCACTCCATCCTCATAGTTATTTTTACTTTTGTCTCCGTCGTTATTGCTCAGCGCTTCATAGCAGAACCAGCTTCATCGCCGATGCTTTTTTCGTGATGCTTTATTTTAAAACGATCCGTTGAATTAAATTCAGAAAACATATTCTACACTCGATTCGTAAACACGTAAAGAAAATGCAATAGAAGGCTCTTGTGAGCAGTGAGGCCCCAAGTGAGGAATGAAACACTCACTGGACTCAGAGACCCTCATGGGCATGCTCGAACAAAGACTGAAAGATAGCTAATGTGCCATGTGGGACGTGAACCAAAATATGTAAGACAGTCACAGTCAGCTTGAATTGGAGTCACCTTGATGCTCAGACCCTGAACCTGCAATGGATCTGGAGCAAAAATAAACGAGACTTTCCCCAGATGAACAAACAGTGTTAGGAGTATGATTTATTGAGATAAAAGTCGGGGAAAACATGGTCTAAAAGAAGTCCTTCGGGACCTTAGTGGTTTCTGGACTGGATCAAATTTCTGTCAGTCTGGGATAACAGCAGGACAGTGAACGTGTTGCAGATGAAAAGGTGTGTGTGATATCACACTAAAATACAAAAAGATTTTCAAAAAGCTCATGAGCACACAAGCTAATTACGAGTCTACAGTATTTTTTAAACTATTTTATGCAAGTTAGTTCCGTCCGAGTAATCTGATTGGACGAGAGGCATTTCATGAGTGATGATATAGAGCATAACAGCACTGGGGCGTTTAACTATATATATTACTCTGCGTCACAGGTGTTCTAACACTCATTAATTCTTAGGGATGAGAATCACCAGCAGAGGTGGGTAAAGTAACTAAAAAATTTTCCTCAAGTAGTAAGAGTATCTGTACTTCAAAATAATATTACTCAAGTAGAAGTAAAAAAAAGTATTTGGTGAAAAGACTACTCAAGTACTGAGTAACTGTTTTAATCATAATGTCTGATTTTTTTTTTTTTTTTTTTTAGAAATTATGTAAGCTGCCAGACAAATGATAAAATAATGTACAAATTCTGACATTTCCAAATAATAAAATGAATGAAATAAATAAAATAAATGAATAAAAATAAATACATTTATAAAATAGCAAATTAAGGAATAAGAAAGTAACTTTCCTAATCTTACTTTTTTCACATCATAAAGATTTTGAAACACATACCTACTGTAGGTAACATATGCATGTTTGAACACTGTAAACTATTTCCAGTGTAACATATGCCTTATATTCAGTTGCCCTCCAAATGGCTCAGCAGATAGAAAATAACATTAGAACATTTACCAGAGGTCTCACTTTACTATAAACTGTGTCCAGTAGAACAAAGCAAGGCCCATGAAGACATAGATGAGCGAGTTTGGTGTGGAAGAACTTGACTGGCCTGCACAGAATCCTGTCCTCAACCCGATAGAACACCTTTGGGATGAATTAGAGCGGAGACTGCGGGCCGGGCCTTCTCGTCCAACATCAGTGTCTGACCTCACAAATGCACTTCTGGAAGAATGGTCAAAAATTCCCATAAACACACTACTGAACCCACATTCAAAACCAGTCTCGGAAGCACTTTCAGCAAGAAAACACATCTGATAAATGTTACGAACAATTGAATCTTTTGTCTCAACGTTAGTTCCCCAGTTTCAAAAGGTTATTGGTTAAGTTCGTTTATTCACTGACGGAAAAAAAAAAAAGTCAATTTATCCATCCAGAAAATGTGATGGATTTAGAAGCAGTACAGGTGCATCAGACAACTCATCAGTGTCTGTATGATGTTAGCAACTAATCTCATTCGGAACAGTCCTAAAATGCCATCGATCTTACTTAACGTCACTGACTTTGAGGTGTAGCTCTTCAATGAGGCAGAACTATTTAAATTTGCAGATCACTAACTTACCTGCTATAAATTTGCCCAAATCAAAACAATGTGGAAAAAAGAATTGACTAATGACAAACTGAGACCCATAAAAGCTTTAGTGTTCCTAGCAGAGAAAAAAAAAACTTGCTGTAAAAGCAGAATCTTTTAGCCAATATCCTCATTTTAAATCCGGTACTTTTGGAAATGGTGACAGCATTTTCCTGACTGCATGCCCGCATGCAACAGCTCTGAATGATGAAACAGGATGGATGTGAAACTTGCTATTAAAGTAAATCTATAAGACGGAATCTCATGTTTTGTCTTGAACAAAGTTGAAAGTTGACTCCGTGCCTTTGAGTTTGATCTACTGTTTATTTTACACATAAAAAAAGCAAAGCGAGGTCTGGAACTGCAGAATTCTGGAAAGAACGCTGACTTCTGAGCACTAGGCAATTAATCACGGACATTTTTGCCTGCAAAAGCACTTCTGATTTTAAAACCATGCATCAGAGTATGGCGTCGAATGTTTTACCAAGACTCAAACCGTGTGTAAGGTCTTCATCAGGAAGTAAACTAGGTCAAGATGAGCAAGTCATGGTTTTCTCCTTCCTCATGAGTGACCGAGCAGAAACGTGCTGATAGATTAAAAAAAAAAAAAAAAAAAAAAAAAAAACTTGCGTCTTGGGTCAAAGTCTTGCGGTGTGGCTTTATGCTTCAGTTACCTGTGAAAAAATATTGTGTGGCTCGGATTCGTCTCCAGATAATTGTCCAGTCATGGCACTGAACTGGACAGTGGAAGGACAATTGCCGTGTTCATGGATGCCCTTAAAGGGGGCAAGAATGTGAAGCAGAATAGAAGCATGTCCATTTGTGTTATTCCTCTTAAAGGAAAAGTTATTGTTATTATATTTTTTTTTTTTTTTTTTTTTGGAAATCTATCTTCAATCAAAATTGATGTGCATACAAGTACGTTAAAATAGGTCTTGGTCATTCTAAAGTTTCATGCTCTGCACGGGCGATTATAAAAAGTATCCCTCGGAAAGCGAGTACAGCAAGTCCTCAACTTACGAACATTCAAGTAACGAACAGACTGAGGTTCTACAAACATTTGTAGGCGTGAACAATTCACGGACATAGCTCACGCGTATTGTACAAAAAATAGACACTACAGTGCACCAGATACCAACATTTACAATTATATTCAATATTTTCAGTGGGCAAATGAAAGTATAAAATCTCTAAAGCCCGGTATATTGTATGCGTGTGGGGGTGCGTCTGGGGCTACCTGTACAATGTAAGTAATTGAGATGAAATTTCACAACCATCATTCCGTTCAAAAATGCAATCTGTAGCTAGGCTGTCCCACCGAGCTAAATCAAATTGCCATCTTTCAAAGTTACGATGTATTTAATATTTTTGTATTCCTTATTAAAGAATATCTGAAAGTCAGATGGTGCAAGATCAGGACTATAGGGAGGATGCTTTTAAACCTCAAAACAAAGTTGTTGCAGAGGGTCGACAGTGCGGGCAGAAGTGTTCGGATGTGCGTCGTCACGCAAGATCACAACACCCTTAGATAGCAATCCTCTACGTTTAAACTTAGGGGAACCATTCCCTTAAACAAAGGCACAACATCCAGAAAACTTGATCTTCTTTAGGTCAGAGTGAAACTAAATAAGCTTGATGTCCAAATATACAGAAATAGCTCAGAAGAACTGATGTATGATTTTAAGAAAATGCTGTCATGTCTTTGAAAATGTAATCATTTAAAAATACAACTATCAGAATATCTGCATGCAGGTTTTAATCGAAATCATTTCAAGTGAAATACACATAAAACTCTAGCGTTATATTTTTAGACAATTTTGAGGGAATAATGATGAATCAGCAAAAATTCTCAGCTCGAATTCTGATCTTGCGGCTGTCTCCTGATGACACACTATCGCCAAATCTGCTCTGTGTTCGGACATCCAGGGCGCCCCATCCGCTGTCACGGGACGATCTTGAAAGCTGAATCTTCATCTTTGTTCCAAATGAGACACAATCAACAACGGGCTCCAAGCACAGCCAACGACATGGGCACAAGCTGAACCACGAGCCGTTGTCACTGTTTATCTCTGATCTCAAAGCAGCAATGTTATCTCTTATGATATCATTTCAAGATGCGGCATTGAAACATGATTTAACAGCAACGCCACGTTCAGTAATAAAAATGTAAAGTCGGTTTCTACACTGTACTAGGTCGGGAGTCTTTTGATTTTATGGCTTGTCTCACTGTACGAGATCACAGTGTGATGACGGTTTGATGCTACATCATGTGTTCATCGGGTCAAATTATATAATGAGGATCTTATAATGAAACGAAATGAACCTTTTGGTGAAATTATTGGCTGGGAAGCCTCGACACCTAAATGAGGCTTCATCTCACCATCACTACAAATAAGTCTGACCGACTGAGGCCTCAACCCACAACCCACAGCACCCAAACATGGTCCTGGTGCCAGATACCACAGCGCATCCCAGAGTGAATCCAAAACCAAGGTGGTATTAAAGTTATGGCTAATTGGTGTACGAGACACAGGATATAACATTTAATACAAGAAAAGCTTAAATGCCCATATGATTTAAGCTGGTACAATCTTCAGTCCATAAACCCCACGTTACTCATCCAGCATTAAACTGAGTAGCTTAAGTATAGAGGAAGCCTATATCATTAAGAGCACTGGAGAGATCTTTGATCGTGTATAGTCTATACAGTTTCAAACCTTATGGATAAAAATAGCCTAGTTTGTGGACACCTGAGCATTACACCCACTTGTGCTTCTTAAAGAAATTATTCGTGATTTAGTCGCATCCACTCATCTCAGTGGTTAAGTTGCTGGAGTACTAATTAGAAGGTCCCAGGTTTAAACTCTAGTGCCACCCAGTTGCCACTATTGGGCCCCTAAGCAAGGCCCTTAACCCTCAAATGCTCAGATCCATAATGAGATCAAATGGAAGTCGCTCTGGATAAGAGCGTACGCCATCAATGTAAATGAGAAAGCTTTCCAATACATTTGAGAGTGTGGCTGTGGGGAATTTTATTATTCAGCCCCAAGAGCATTAGTGATGCTGGACGGTAAGGTTTGGTGAGGAAGTCTGTGGTGCAGTCAGTGTTTCATGTCATCCCAAAGGTGTTCAGTGGGGTTGAGGTCAGGGCTCTGTGCAGGATTGAGGAGGAGGTCTTCCACTCTTTCACCCGCAAACCATGTCTTAATAAAGCTCGCTTTGTGCACAGGGGTATTGGAATGCCGAAACGGGTTTGGGCCTCTTAGCTCCAGTTTTGTGAAGTGGTAATCCTACAGCACAGAAAAATACGTTCTAGACAATTGTGTGCTTCGAACTTTGTGGCATTACGGGTGTGATGGTCAGGTATCCACAAATTTTGGCCATTTACTGTAAATACAAACACATGAGAGACCCTCATATCAAACCTTTTCTAAGTTTGCTTAAATAAACCGACACTAAAGGTGCGTGGCAACAGTGCCAACCACTGTGCTCTCATGCCGCCTTAATATCACTCATATTAGACGATATTAAACTATTTAACTGGAGTGTTAAACATTGTATTTGACCATTGTATCACAAAATGTCATCAATGGCATAAGAAGAATGATGTTGGAACAATTACACACACAAACCCGTACACCTCACACACATAAACCAGACAGGCAGCTGTAATTAGATTTATTTCTACTCTTGTCACACTCAGCTGGATTCGTTCAGTGTTTAATCTGAACACCAAACAGAAACACCCTAAACAGTTCATTTATCCTCCTTCCATTATTAAACCAATAAACTAACCCCTTTTTTTTGTTTGTTTTTTTTTTTTTTTTTTTTAACATAAACTGTTTGTACGTCCGGGTAGATTGAACAATATGTTTTAAAGCATTGAGTTTTAGCTTCTGTTCCTGTTTTGAAGTGAAAAAAGGAAGATAGAGAAAATTCTATACCTTGTTCACGTTCACTACACCCATGACTGCATTTCACATTTCTCAATCATAGCTTGATGACATGGCAGCAAAACAAACTTGGGGGGAAAAAAAGAAAAAAAGAAAATAAAAAAAATCACCATTTCGGAAGGGTGAAATTATTAGGCTGCCTCAAGCAAAGAAAACAACAAAGGAGATTTTAAATGAAAAAAAAAATAGTAAAAAAAAAAAAAACATAGGTTACAATATGTTTAATAGTGAAAGTAAGAGCATATCCACACACACACACACACACACACACACACACACACACACACACACACACACAAATGTGATAGGACATCACAGGATTGGGACTAAACAGCTGTGTGGCCATAAGAAAACCATTTGCTAGTGAGAATAATCTGTGAATGAGCTTCAAATGGCTTTCATTTTCTAGATTTTTGGTATTTGGTCTGTCCACATACCCTCTGGCACACCTAGCTACTGTATAAATATTCTCCACCCCGGAGTTGCCAATTAATTGCACACTATGGGCAATTTGGGACCGCCAATTAGCCTAACCTGCATGTCTTTGAACTGTGGGAGGAAACCAGAGTACCCAGGAGGAAACCCACCAAGCACTAGGAGAACATGTAAACTCCATGCACACAGACCCAAGGAATTAAACCCGGACCCTGGAGGTGCATGGCAACAATGCTAACCATTAAGCCATTGTGCCGTCTCAATTTGCTAGGGATCATCATAAAGATTGGACTATAGTGTAATGAAAAAGATTGTGTGTGATGAGTCCAGACTGATCCTATTCCAGAGTGATGGGTGTATCAGAATAAGAAGGGAGGTACATGAAAAAGCACCCCTCAAGCAGTGTTATGATCTGGGGCTGCTTCAGTTGGTCAGGTCTAGGCGGAGCAGCGTTATGTGGCAAAAAATTAAGTCAGCTGATGACCTGAAGGTACTGAATGAACAGGTGCACGAGGAATCATTTTCACACATGATCTGGCAACCACATTGTGCACTGTAATCAAAGCTAAAGGTTACCTTAGAATGTGCTATTTTATTTTGCACAGGCAGTGTAGCTGTCTAAACCGAGAGAGGCTCAAATCTGGAGCTGCATGGAGCTACAGTCTGTACTAAAAAGAAATCAGTCTCAGGTGTGCTTCCTCATAGCATTGTTATTTTTCTTAGTGGTGGTGCTGGTTTGCAACTAATGTCCAAAATAATCTCCATGGTTGCAAAGATGCCAAAATAAATTCAAAATAAATAAATAAAATAAATGTAAAAAAAAAAAAAAAAACACCAACAACAACAACACACAGCTTCTCCTGGTGTCTTTATCTGTTTAACAGGGTGGGGGATTTGCCCTGCTAGTGCACTTAAACTGAAACCACACTAAAGCACTGTGTGCATTACAGATGTTGGGGTTTAAACCCTTAAAGACATCAGAGCACGTTTCATACTTATTTCCCTTTTGATTCCCTAAAGCTGCTTTGTGACAATGACTATTGAAAAAAGTAATATATAAAATATAATTTTATTTGATTTAATTGAATTATTATTATTATTATTATTATTATTATTATTATTATTATTATTATTAATCATGGTTGCCAGCACAGACAAACAAATCAGCTTCTTAGGAAGCTAAAAGCCAGTTAGACTCCTTATCTCTTTGTCATGTGAATGCAGGTTACACATGAGTTACACTTACTGTTTGTGTATTACTGAACATTATTATTAAGAGGAGGTGTAATGTTCTGTTTCAGGATCAGTTTTTATTAATGGAGAATGGAGTGCGAAGAGTGTGAGGCTGTTCCCAGATCAGTCAGCGGAGGAGGACAATAAACAAATCCGCTCGGGTTCAAATAAGTGAAAATGCAAAGTAACATTAAAGAGTAGGTTTATGTCTATCTCGCTCTCTCCGAGTCTCTCTCTCTCTCACTCACACACACACACACACACACACACACACAGAACAAGAAGAGAGAGAGAGAGAGATTTAAACCCTTCCAGTGTACTGTGTTTAAGGATCAGGACAGGGTTGGGAGCTGCTTACCTTGTGGCCGATGCTGCTGCTGGTGTTTGCTGCATCTGGGCTCGGGGTGAGGACGGACTCCTCGGCGGATAGCGGGTGACAGATGTCCTGGATAGACTTCTGTCCCGATGACGGCAGGGATTTCGGGGTGCCGGCACTCATTGTGCTAGCGAAAGAGCAAATGCACCGCGTAAACACTTTATCTTCGCCCCCTCAGGTGGTCTGCAAACCTGGAAACAGCGCGCAAACCAGAGCGGCGCACATCTGTCAGCTGACTGGCAACGCGCATTTCAGGAAGTCCACCACGGACAAGCGGAAGTAATGTTTTTTTTTTTAACGTTTAAGGCATGACGTAATTAAACGTTGCGAGGTTATCATCTACTAATGAAGGAGAACGTTTTAATGTTTTTTCTTCGATTTGATTAACAAGCAAAAATATATATAGATACTGTGCAATATTTGTTTATTCTAGTGTATGAACTTGGCGTCAACAGTTTGCTTCTGGTTGCCAGATATGTACCACATAAAAAAAACCTGAATCTGAGTAACAAAAAACTTAATATTTGTTTAATAAATTATTCATCATTCTCACAAAATGATTGGTAATGTTGGGGTTCATCCAAACGCAGTACGTTGTTTCAAGGATATAAAGTTACATTGATACCTCATCACAATTATTATTATCTTTTTTTTCTTCTTTTTTTTTTTTTTAAAGATGTTTGTGTACTTTGTCCAGGGAGGTGTTGGGGACTTTTATTTTGAAAAAAAAGAAAGAAAGAAAGAAACGGAAGTCTGCCTGCTATAGTTTTTTCAGGTTTTGTCTCGTGGCTGCTCCTTCTTCCTGTCTGTAGTGAGGACGGATCGTGCAACACAAGCAACAGCTATTAAAGGTGAGTGTGCTATATCAAGATTTTACACCTATCTTTTAAAAATGCATGCTTTTTAAGTGTTTTGTTAAAGTTTGTAACAATTTCTAATAAGTATTTGAGCACGTTTTACGCCGGGCGATAATGCATTGAAGGTAGTTTAATGCTCGTCTTAAAAATTAAAAAATTGTATCCATATAATAAAATTGCAGTTTTTATTAATAATCATAATATGACTGATAGTTAATCTGTGGACTCGTGAATAACTGTATTACACATTGCAACTGAACAATGCAGGCCACGTGGGGGAAGCAACCACGTGGTTTGAATAACTATATCCTGATAACTTTATGAAATACTGTGTGTTGAAACTGAATGACTGACCCAATGATTAGAATCACTACCCATCTGATCCTGTTTATGGGAAGGATTATACTCTCTAGTATGAGGGTTCAGTCTCTAAAATCACTTTGAATTTGTGATAACCAGAGTAAATCTTTTCCTCATCCCAGATCTAACTCTTTCTTTCTCTCTCTCTGTTTGATTTTTTTAGGAAGAAGAATCTTACTGTCCAACTTCAAGATTTTTAGATATCAGCAGACATTGAGGCATTTCCAATATTATCATGTGATGAATTAACTAATTAAAAGACTTGGGATTAATGTCTATCACTTGGCTATAATTTTAAAAAATTTTGATAGTGTCTTTTGCATCACACTGAAACTCTGTCTTGTTCATCAGTATGTATTTTATTAGTTTTAATATTTATTGCTCATTAAAATGGACTGTAATCAATTGAAATAAAAATATTTTTTTAAAAACTAGATGATTAAACTTTAATTTTCAACGTTTATTAAACTTCTATTAAGTTTTATTTATATATCGCTTTTAATAATGGTCATGGTCTCAAAGCACCTTAACGAAATTAAAAGATTATTATGGAAATGTGTAGGACAAAGTAAAAAAGTATCGATCACAGTGAGGTGATTGTCCTTGATAAGTAAGCCAAGGATGGCAGCGATGTTAATACAGGTTGTCTCCGACTTACAAACGAGTTCCGTTCTGGGAGCACGTTTTTAAGTCGGATTTGTTCTCAAGTCTGACAAAGTCTTGTATGCGTTTGACACACAATATACAGCATAACAATCCAGTTGACTAAATCTCTCTCCCTTTTCCCCACACTGCCGTCATGTGGCCAAAAACCATAACCGCGCCTAAGGTAATTAATCTCACACATGACAAATGTCTCTGTACCTTTGAAGTTGCAAGGGGAATCTGGATGCCATTTTGTTTCAGAACTGTTTTCCACTGTATTGGACTGTGAACTTTTGTTAATGATTTTCCAAAATAAGGATTATTCACCATCAGGACAGCTTTACAGAACAGACATTTTTCCATCATCTTGCTCCCAGACTGATTCATTGAAGGCAGACTCATTTCCTCTACACCCCCCAGATGCATACAATATACTGGACATTGTATACATTCACTTGTACGCTGAAAATATTGTAAATATTGATATCTGTGCACTGCTACGTCCGCGATTCAACCTGACATAGAACTGTGGTCCGTTCCTTTTAATTAAAAAAAACTTTTTGGAGGTTATGTTGACGCATGAAAGTAGCGCTTGTAATATTTTCTTTAGCCACTTGGGGGCAGCAGTAGCCTACACCGTATTTTATTTTGCTTTACACAGACGCGTCTATGCTGTATATTTTCTGTGTTTATGGTCGTGTCTATACTTAGTTGTAAGACAGAATCTTAGACTAGCATGTTCTTAAGTATGCTAATTGACAATGTAGTTCAGGGCTTGTAAAACAAATGCATATTAGGAACGCAATAATAAACTGTGTTTCCTACTTTGAAAATAAATGTTTTACCCATCAATTAATTGTTCGTTGGGTACTCTAGTTGAGATCGGTACAGCAATCATGGCCCGAGATTAAGGCTAAACGTAATAGTTTTCCTCGTTCACGTCAATGCCATAGTGTTTAACATTACAATGTTCAACAGGCGTCTGTTCAGATTTCGACCAGAAGGTGGCGGTAATGCAGCGTAGTGTGTGCCAGCCGCTGGTTGCGGGCACGGAAAAACGGCAATGAGGATGTAATGATCTAAATGTGCAAAGAAAAGCTCGGTGTCTCCGTCTAGCGACCAAAATATGTTTGTAATATGCACTTAGTGATGGCAAGATAAAAAGTCTCATTTAGGTGTCGAGTGGTTTCACTAAAATGTACATTTCATTAAGCTTTATTTACGAGCTCGTTATAGTGACATCTAGTGGACAGACAGCGCTAATAATATGGACATGTTTAAAAATCCACAGTGCAAAGGATATGTTGGTGCACATTATGGACAAAAGTATTTGGCCAAATCTGTTCATTATTGAATTCAGGTGTTTCAGTGAGACCACTTATCCCCAATGAACGGCACTATCTTAATGCTTTAGCATACCAAGACATCTAGAACGATTATTTTCTATTCCAACATGTGCACACGTTTAAGTTAATTAGCTGATTAGACTGTGACACCATGAGTCTCAAATATTGAACTTTTTTCACAATATTCAAATTTTCTGAGATACTGAATTTTGGTTTGCATTAGCTGTAAGCCATTATCACCAAATTTAAAAGAAATAAACACTTGTAGTATATTAGTCTGTGTGTAATAAATCTATACAAATCAGTTTCACATTTTGAATAATAGAATTACTAAAATAAAAAAATCTTTTTTTTAATATACTATATTCTAATTAAATGAGATGAACCTGTGTGACCCGCAAATAATCTCTAGGTTCTCCTAAAACTACACTTAAAGTTTTGGTTCACAAGCAACAATTTGAAGGCAAACAATGCCATTTCTTTTGCACCAACGTGGAACACATTTTGAAGTCATGTACTTGGTGGGTTTCCTCTGGGTACTCCGGTTTCGTTCCACAGCCCAAAGATATGCAGATTAGGTTTGTTGGCATTTCCAAAACACCTGTAATGTGTGTGCCCGAATTGTAGGTTCCGAGCCCCTCGCAACTCTGTACAGGAGTTGTATAGACGATGGATGAATGAATTATGTTACAGCATCCAGGGTGTGGTCCTTAGCTATGGATAAGTCATATTTGTGGATAATGAAATGAAGGAAGGAAGGAATGTTTGCAATCAATGACTTTATGCTCATTGTGTATTTTATTTTTGAACTTTTCCATGGTATGATACAGTATGGGGTGGCGCGGTGGTGTAGTGGTTATCATTGTCATCTTGCACCTCCAGGGTCCGGGTTCGATTCCCAGCCAGGCTCGATTCCTGTCTCTGAGTTTGCATGTTCTCCCCGTGCTTGGTGGGTTTCCTCCAGGTATTCCAGTTTCCTCCCACAGTCCAAAAACATGTAGATTAGGTTAATTGATGTGCCCAAATTGCCCATAGTGTGTGTGCCCTGGGATGGATTGGCACCCTGTCCAGGGTGTACGCCGCCTTTTGACCCAAGTCTCCTGCGATAGGCTCCAGGCCCCTCTGTGACCCTGATGAGTGAGTGGGTGAGTGATACAGTATGGCTGAGTTTAATGTAATGCTTGGACCTTTTTATACAATACCATTATTAATACTTTCTTTCGGCTGCTCGGGTCAAGTGGGCGCTTGATAATGTGGCTATGATTTTCACAACTCTACCCAAAAAAAATTTAAATAAAATAACAGGAAATGCTTCAAAGGCCTCACTTTGACCCCATTAGTATTCCACTTCTCTCCCACTAGTACTCCACTTCTCTCCTACTAGTGCTCGGGTTTGATTTCGGACGCAGCCATGGTTTCTGCGTCCACCGGAAGTGCTTGGTTTCGGGGGCGGGACTTCTTGTGCCACGTTGATGGAGACCAGTGGAGACGTGGAATTCTCCTTATGTGCAACCGGGACAGCCGCTAATTCTGTAATTCTGATCAGGGAATCTCGTATAGGCAAGAAACGCAAACTTTAAGTTGCAGAGCGAAGTTTTAAAACGGGGTTTTGGACAGCTTGGATGCATTTGAGCAGCGCTACGAGGGAAGGTAAGCACTACTAATGTGCGATCGGAGAGCTTTGATAGCGGCGTTAGCTTCTCACTTCTGTTTGGCTGGGCAACGTTTTATACAAATGCCTTTTTGTGCCTCCTTGTTAATCATCTAATCTATGTTTGTAGGTTTCGTAGCCTGTTGCTATGACTATCGAAATCTGATTTAATATTTGTGTGTGTTCTCTGAAAACACCGTTATGCACTAACAAGTTAGCTAACTTCTTAAAGCTAATGTTATATCGTAGATGATTTTAAAAAAAGTTATCCACATTTATATGCGATCGGAGTATTGTAAAATTAATCAGGGATTGTGGATCAGTTGCTTGATATTGTTCATTTAAACCTGATTCATAAATCCTGCTGGACTCCTGTACTGTAACACGCGAACCTTAACCCAGTCCACGTCACTTCTTTCCGCATATCTGTTTAGGAAACGGGTACGGATGATTTATTTAAAAACAAAATCAACCCTTTTGCAAATCCTCTACCTGGGGTTAGCTTGATTTGCAGCCCATATATCAGGAGGATTTTCTTTTAAAGACGTTTTAAAAGCGAATAACACAGCAGTGTTTACTGTTTTCACTTCCTCCTCCTTAGCCGTGCACAATTCCATGCTAACTCTCTTGCTTGAATTAGCAAGTGACGTTTCGTAAATGGTGTCGCACTGTATTTCAAAATTCTGCAAAAAAGAACTTTCAAAATTTCAAAATTCTGCAAAAAACGTAAATAGACATACATGTTGTTTTTTAAGTTTGGTTTTGCAAGCTGTTTTTGTGCAATAAGCTAGCATTCTTGCTAATCACCTAGCAAGTGTGAGCGCGTTGCTAGCTAGTAACGTACCGTTAACTCTGGAAGCCGTAAGCTAGTTTAGTGACTCTCGTCCGTGTACACACATTGTGAAATAAAGTATACCGTGTATGCTGAAATATCCTATAATATATCTTATACAGTCACAGGCCTATGTAAAACTGTTAGTACTGTAATTAATAACTAAAAGGTATCTGAAGTTAACAAAATTAGAGGGTGTTTAGGGTTGTTTGTATTTCTGGGGTGTTTGAAGTAAAATTTCAAATCTGCATTAAACATGCTGGTTTTATTTAAATCCTACAATGTAATCTTATATGAATATACTAAAATTGTAAAGTTGGTGTGTGTGTGTGTGTGTGTGTGTACATTTGAAGATATTTGCAAAGAAAAAAAAATTGTAATGACAGATGAGTAATGGAACACATCAAGATGGTTATGGGTTTTTTCACATGCGTATTTGGCCGAGCTTGAGGTAACGCATAGGCTTTGCTTCATCCCAATTTGGCCATATGAAGAGAAGATATGCTACTTTGAAATTTAAATGGAAAACGTCCTTATATAATAATAAAAAAAAACTTTAAAAAATCATTAGTACATCTCAAAATGGTGCTGTAATTTTTTTATGGAGTGTGCAATTGAAGTTTACTTAATGAACACAATCTCACATCTTCAGACCGTGCACTTCGCGGTAACACGTAAAAATTTTAGTTAATTCCAAAATTCAACAGATGGCATTGTACATTTTTTTAAACGTCCTTTTTAGAGTGCGATTAAATTCCACGCGAACTAGACGCGGGCACATCTAGTTATACCATATAGGAAGGAATAAGAGAGGGGTTTAGATTGGATGTCTTGGAGTGTAATAGAGATGGGAGAAAAATAAATAAATTAATTGTTTTTTCCATAATTTTTTTGAGGGGCAATTCACATATCGACATGTTGACTCCAAATAGATTTTTAAAATGATTTTTTTCAGTTTATTTATGTTTGCATTTTAGGTGGCAAAATGTTGCCATACTTCTATAGTCCTACAGGTGGCTTGCTCTAAACTATTCACACATTAACAGGCAGCGCAACAGCCTGTATTGAATCTGGACAATTATAAAATCGTGATGCATTTAGAATTGCAATACAGATCGCACCACAATACCTAGATTCCGATAATATCGTAACAGGAATTCCCTGCTGATTCCTATCCCTAGAGTGTAATACTACTTTTCTGTCACAGCGTTTACATTTGTAGTTTGTTTATGCAAAATACAATGCTCACGTCAAAGCGTAGTGCTTTTTTCCAGGCCTTGAAAATATGAGGCCTGGGAAAAAATCTAGCCTAGATGTACTGGCTTTAGACAGTTGTGATAACCGTACCTGTAGAAGTTTATTCTGTGTTGCACATCTGTGTTGTATAACCTGATTCTAATAAAATCTTGCTCTGATTCGGTGGTGGACTATATAACATTGATTTTGTCGGGCAACTCTGTTTATTAGGAATTCAAATTACCTTGCAAAATGATCTCACTATACCCAGGTGCAGATTAAATTAAATAAACTTAAATAAAATACTATAAATATCATGATTTTATAAATATTCCAATTGGATAAACATGTTAAACATGTTGTTTTTAAACATGTTAAATTTTGAACAAAAAAAGTTTCATGATTATTTGAATGTAGCCTGTTTCTTATGACATTAGTCTTCTCTCCTAAAAACCATGCACAGCAGTGTTGTCAAATTATGTGATCTAAGAATAGTGATTTTACGTGATGGCAAAGGAATTTGCTTTTTCTTTTTTTCGGTAATAGCATTGTCTTGAAAGACACCCCTAAGGGTGAATACAGTAGTGCCTTTTGTGATCTTGTCATTCAGCATCTTTAAAAACAAATCCCTGTCTGCTTTATGTGTATCAAGTAAGTTATTACTACATACAAGAACATCAACATTTTTCCAACCCTGCGTTCACACCGAACGCGGCGAGAGCGTCAAAGTTCGCTCTCGCCGCCCTGCCGCCAACGCCTGTCGCCGCCCTTCACCGCTCTGACGTAGAACGAATGTCTTTCTTGTATTTAAAGAGGCCGCAAAGCAATCAAGCTTGTTGATCTTATGGAGACTGACCAAAATGTGGAATAAAACAAGAAATTGATTGATAGAAAGAACTGTATTGTAGAAATAAACAAATTATATGGCATTTGTACGGTGTGGCTTCTGTTCATTTTTTTAATTATCATATTATATTTCGTATTATTATAACATTATTAGAATCACTTACTAGACTTTGTCTTTAATTAAAATAACATGAATTTGAATTACAAACTCGCCTAGGCTATTTAAAGTGCAAGTTTAATGCAACGAGCATTTCGCTTGGGAACTAATGTAGCAGGACTGCTTTCCGCGGAATCCTCTCAAGCGGAGGACCTCTACTTTTTTATTGGTTGCCGCTTAACCGCATCATAGCTCATTACCATAAAGTTGAGCTGATTTCAACTCTCTTCGCCGCGCCGCCGGCTCCCATTGAAAATAAATGACTTCCGGCCGTTTTGACGCTCTCGCCGCGTTTGATGTGAACGCAGGGTAAGGACTAAAAAAAGAATACGAAGTTGTCAGCTCGGTCTTGAAGGAGTACTGACTAAACACAATTACTGTGACGGTCTATAAATGTATAGGTAAAAGAGGTATATATTTATATTTTTTGCAAGGTAACTTGGAAAATAAGACTTAAATATACACTGCCTGGCCAAAAAAAAATTATAATAATTGGGCTGCTTTAAGCAAACAAATAAGGAAATTTTAAACTACTGGAACTGGGTTATGAACCCTTCAGGACATTATCAAAACCTGGAAGGATAGCGCTGAACCATCAGCTTTGTAGCACTTTGTGAAGTTTCATGATGTTACTTTTACTTACGCATACAGTGTGACGAGAACTCAAAGAATTCTAAATAAACAGCTTACCATAAGAAATCCACTTGTTAGTGAGACTAATCAGAAAGAAAGCTTCAATTTGCTAGGGAGCATAAATATAGGACTTTGGAGCGATATAAAAAGGTCATGTGGTCCCAATTGACTAAATTTCAGAGGGATGTGTGCGCCAGGGTAAGAAGGGAACGCATGAAGCATGAGCCCATCATGCATAGTTCCCACTATACAAGTCACTGAAGGCAGTTTTATGATCTGGGATTGCTTCAGTGGGTCAGGCCTAGGCTCAACAAAGTTATGTGGCAATAAAATAGTCAGCTGATGACCTGAATGTACTAAATGACCAGGGTATCACATCGATTGAGTTTAATTACAGTACAGACCAAAAGTTTGGACACACCTTCTCATTCAAAGAGTTTGAATTTATATTATGGCAAGAAAAAAGCAGCTAAGTAAAGAAAAACGAGTGGCCATCATTACTTTAAGAAATGAAGGTCAGTCAGCCCGAAAAATTGGGAAAACTTTGAAAGTGTCCCCAAGTGCAGTCACAAAAACCATCAAGCGCTACAAAGAAACTGGACATCATGCAGACCGCCCCAGGAAAGAAAGACCAAGAGTCACCTCTGCTGCGGAGGATAAGTTCATCCGAGTCACCAGCCTCAGAAATCGCAGGTTAACAGCAACTCAGATCAGAGAGCAGGTCAATGCCACACACAGTTCTAGCAGCAGACACATCTCTAGAACAACTGTTAAGAGGAGACTGTGTGAATCAGGCCTTCATGGTAGAATAGCTGCTAGGAAACCACTGCTAAGGACAGGCAACAAGCAGAATAGACTTGTCAGGACTAAAACCCAATAAAACTCAAAAATGTAAATCTTTATTGCCAGAAATCACCCTCTGCTCTTACACTTTCATAGAACTTAGATGTCACATTTCTTCTTGTTGATAATTGCATATGCCTTATAATGTTGTATCAATCAATGCACCTTGTAACGTAGCAGAATGACTCAATTGTCATCTGGGTTTTTATTGCAGGATGAAGCTAAAAGAGATAAATCGCACCGCCATCCCGGCATGGAGCCCAGCTCAGCACCACCCGATTTACTTGGCTGCAGGTAACATTTTAAAGTGGAAGGGTAAACCTGAGTGTGTTTGCCACCATCATTTTCAAAATATGGGAGCGCTGTACTGGAAGTAATTCAAAAGTGGGCATAATTTATATAGGTTGTACAAGTTGCACGTGTTGGCAGGGTATCTCCTCCTCTTTACAGAGGTACAACAACTCAAGTCTTATTCGCAAGCCATGCTTCTGCACCATTGTTGAACCCAACTCTTAAATTCTCTTTGAAAATCTGCTTTGTCGAGGTTAACTGGCGATCATTGCATTACTAAATGTTTATTGAGATGACGCCATTGACGAGAGCAATGTGCACAGACGGATGAAGATGTTTAAAGACATACGAGCCAGCATTGGTGACAAATCATACAGTAAAAGACCATTAAGTGAAGGGATTTTTAAAGATGCTGATTTAAAGTTCAGCAACGGTGTAAAAGCATCACTTGTGATGAAGACCATGTTGAGTCATACCTTTTGAAGCGAGGTAGTTCCTCTACAAGCATTTCAACAGCCTATGTCGGTTAATAAACAAGTTATGCTGACTTTTGCATAACTTTTGGTACAGCTTTCTTAGTATGAAGGATCTTCTTTGTGTTCATGTTATAGTACTTCCTGTTGCTGGCTAAATCAATTTGCCTTTCTCTATTATGTGTTTGGTTACCAACAAATGTTTCTTTTTGGTTACTTTTTCGAAGGAACTTCTGCTCAGCAGCTTGATGCTACATTTAGCACCACTGCTTCACTGGAAATCTTCGAACTTGACCTGGCTGATCCTGCTTTGGCCATGAAGTCATGTGGTGCTTTGTCCTTACCGCACAGGTGCCTCTCTTTTATTTTTTTATTTTTTTATTGTGTGCTAGTACTAATGTGTGATATTATGGGAAATTAATCATGATATTGTAGTTGGATTGTATGCGAATAACAGCGCACTTTAAGATGTTTATTCCACTTAGATGACAGAGATTTTGCAAACCAGGTTTGCATTTTTTTTTTATTATTGAACAATACAGTTTGAGTTTTTATAGTGACATACAATGTTGTGAAGTGTGTTATCACTAACATTATAAGGTCTATAAACATATTTTTTATGTAGATCATCTGTCATCACCTTAAGGCCAACCAGATTCACACAGTCTACAGTGTTGTGGTGTAAACATAATAAATGTTTATTCTTGTTTTGACAACCAACAGCCATCTGAACTAAGAGTATGATCTAATCATTTAATATTATTGTTCGATCCAAATGTTATGTAGTTTACAGAAATACTAGCTCAATGGACAATATATTGTATTTCTTTAATCTGACTGAAATCATTTTGATTCCAGATTCAGAAAATACATGCTTAGAGCATTTAATCAGAATATAAAAAATATAATAAGATATAAATGCTAATATACACAAAGTGGGTCTGCCCACTTGTGAAGCATTTTATCTGCCAGGAATATAATAGAAGAAGTAGTGTTTTTTTGTTTGTTTGTTTTTGTTTTTTCTTCCCAACTTTGAGGAAGCTTTTCATCTTTTCCTGACCAATCCAACCTTACATGAATTCAAGCTCGTCTGTGATTAGTTAGAGCTTTAATACGTGAGCCAATCAGTGCCCTGTCCTCCTCCAAGGTTGAAGTTAAGGCAGGTGAGAGAGAGATGTTCACACACATTTACAATTCAGGAAGGGAAGCAGAATTTATTTTCTAGAAGCACTCAGGTCACCTAATGTTACCCCAACTTGGGGCAAACGTGCCAAAATAATATATTTGTTCCAGTAAGGGAGCAAAGACTGGATTGTGTAATGTTTTTTATCATTATCATAACATTTTTTGCGCCCTCTTATTCTCCACTGTTCATTCCTGTCGGGTCTGTCTTGTCCGGTCCGATTACGCGATGCATTTTTGTTCTGATTTGACAATTATTCCAATTTTTTGTCAAATCTTTGGGTCCATGAAAACATAGCTGTTGTCTCTGGGCATCTCTGGGGTTCAAATGCAGAATGTGTGTAAATTGTATCGATTTATAAGTCTGAGTGTTAAGTGACTGTTGTGTACTTGTAGTTTGCATCAACCCGTCACACTACCACCATGTTTCAGGTTTCTCTATAACCAGGAATGGGATGTTTGGGTCTGGATGCCTTCTGTACATGCTGGTACTAGATGTATAGAGGAAAGGGGGGAAAATTTTTATTAAAACATAATTTTTTCCCTAATGTAAACTAGTAGCTTTTTGACTGAAAGGCTTCACTTGATGTGCACTGTATATCGATGCTGAAGGAGCAAAAGACTGAGCTCAGGGCTTTGTGCATGACAGGCTGGAGTGGAAGATCTCAAATATGTCTTGCTGGAGCATTGTTGGCAAATCTTGCAAATGCTAAAGCATGGCAAGAGTTTGGGGAAATCTCACATACAGGTGTCATAGCCAAGTGTCCATCAACACTTGTATATGTAATGTATATCGTAGGGATGGGAATCACCAGGGACTACTCGATACAATGTTATCATGATACACAGGTGCTGATTAGATTTTGTATTGCGATTTTATAAATATCATGATGCAACAAAATCCTACCTCACAGGATGCTGGGTTGCCTGCTAATGTGTGAAGAGTTTAGAGCACACCCACCTGTAGGATTACAGAGGAATGGCAACATTTTACCATGTCAAATGCGAACATGGATTAATTAAAAAATACAGAAATTGACAGATTATTTGCTACACAGAAGTATTGTGATGTGTTACTGAATCTATACTTTTCCCCATCTCTAATATATAATAATAAATTTCTAAAATCCATAAAATTTCTAAAATATATAAAATTTATAAATCTAAAAATTATTTTTTGTTTTGTTTTTGTTTAGATACCACAAGCTGGTTTGGGGACCACATGGCATCAATGATCAAGGCCCGCCCTCTGGAGTGCTCATAGCTGGAGGAGAGACCGGTAACATCATTCTCTATGATCCCTCCAAGATCATTGCTGGTGACAGTGAAGTAGTCATCGCTGAGAGTGATAAGCATACAGGGCCTGTGCGAGCGTTAGATGTCAACTCATTCCAGGTAATATCTAATCTTATATTCAGATGGCTTTACACTTTGCAATAATATGTTGGTCAAACTATAAAAATATTCTATTTCATTTTTTTCTAGACAAACCTGGTAGCGTCTGGAGGTAACGAGTCGGAAATCTACATCTGGGATTTGAACAGCTTTAGTACGCCAATGACTCCTGGACCGAAGTCACAGGTGCACACTTTGCATTTAACATCCTTTCCTATTTCATTTGTTTTCAGGAATGCCAAGCCTCATGATTTTTCTTTTGCTGATTATTTTTTTGTTGGTGGTTGTTCTGGTTGCTATTGTTAGCCTCCGGAGGACATTAGCTGCGTAGCGTGGAACTGCCAGGTGCAGCACATCCTTGCCTCAGCCAGCCCCAGCGGCAGAGCCTCTATCTGGGACCTTAGGAAAAATGATCTCATCATCAAAGTCAGCGACCACAGCAACAGGGTCTGTCATGTGTCTCTCGCTCCATTTTTCATATTTGTTGTACCCTTCGGATGTTTGAATATGTCCTAATGTTTAGTTGTATGTGCTAAATGGAGCATTTCACATGATGTGTTTAGATGCATTGTTCTGGTCTTGCGTGGAACCCAGATGTTGCCACTCAGCTGGTTTTAGCCTCTGAAGATGACCGAATGCCTGTCATCCAAATGTGGGATCTGCGCTTTGCCACCTCCCCTCTCAAAGTCCTAGAAAACCACACAAGGTAGGGGGAAAACATTTGATATTGTCCTGCGAAGTTCAAATTGCAAAATGATGCCAATCTTGGATATCCTATTATTTTTTTTTTTTTCAACAGTGATATAAAAAGGAGTACAGCTCATCAGTTACTTGCTTCTGTTTCTTCAGTGTTGGATGACTGGAATTTTTGAGAAATTTATAATAATGTGTGTATGTTTTTGTGTGTTATCAGAGGTGTTCTGGCTATTGCTTGGAGTTTAGCTGATCCTGAGTTGCTACTGAGTTGTGGGAAAGATAACCGAATCCTGTGTTGGAACCCCAATACTGCTGAGGTTAGTCATTCTCACATCCAAATGGATACTTGTGGTCATTTTGCTTTTTAGTTTGTTTTACACTGCACATTAGTTTAAAAAAAAAACATTACATTTTATGGGGCCTTTCATGAGGAGGCGGGGCTATAAACATTCCCATAAAGTCTTTCTTTGTTTTGAAATATAGGAAGCCGGGATCATTTTCAAGTACCCTTAACCCCAAAGTCTGTTTCATTTTAATCAATTAGAACACGATAACAAGTATTAACTCAATCATGTGCATCATGATTTTTTTATTTTATTCTTATTATATCCTAGTTCTGTATTACATTTTTTGTAATACTTTGATTATTTTATTCTTGTTTTTACAATTTTAAAACTTTAAAAAGTTTACGGATTAATTAAATCTAGCCCATTCCTTATAACATTAATTTTCCAACTAATCTAAAACAAGGGCAGCATTTAAACAATAAAAACTGGCTTCAAATACATGAGTTTAACATTTAACCTTTTTTGGTTAAAATAAATTCTGAGTAGCACATATGTCATTCACCATAATTATTATTACAAGCTTTTCAAATAATTCTTTACTTCCACACAGGATGAATATGTGTAAACAGTTCAGTGTGCGCCCACCTGTAGGATTATGAACACACGGCAACGTTTTACCTCCTCAAATGCCTCCAAAGTCTCAAAGCTCTAATTCCACTCAGGCTTTTGCACTGTGGCTAACTGTCCGATAGTCATGGGTAATCAAACTGAAATCCAGCCAATTCTGATCACTGGATGATCAACCAGTTCATCTCTATTATAAACATAAAATAGTTTTAAAAAATCTATTTTGGAGTAATCGTGGCAAGACTTGAAATTATTACTTGGCAAAATAATTTCGATTTATAACGGAGTTAATCTGTGTTCTGATCTGTCGAAAAAAAAACATCAAAAAGACCCAACCTGGGGTAGTTAAACGAACTAAACATGACATACACGAAAGCCATCCCATATACCATCAAACCATACCAGCCCTCTGGGCAGTTTAATATACTTGCCCTTGTTTTGTTTTGTTTTGTTATCTTATACATTACTGTAGCAGTGTATTTACTTAATATCACATCTTTTGTAACAGCAGAGGCTATGAAACCTGGTCATTAATTGACTGATTATTTATTTATTGTTTTTGTGTTTTAACCAGGTCCTGTATGAGCTCCCAAGCTCTCAGTGGTGCTTCGACATCCAGTGGTGTCCGAGGAACCCAGCTGTTCTGTCTGCTGCCTCTTTCGATGGGCGCATCAGCATCTCCTCAATCATGGGAGGCAGTAATGACGCTGTCAACAGTGCTCAGGCTGATCAGGTAGTGATACTGTAACGGGAGGTTGCTGTATGTATCCTGGTGATGTTTAGGCTCCTATATACCATTTCCATAACATGATCTGTTTGGATTTGCAGATAAGTTCATTTGCCAACATGGATCCCTTTGGCACAGGCCAGTCCTTGCCTCCTCTGCAGCTGCCTCAAAGCACCAGTGCTAACACCACCGTCACACCGCTGAAGAAACCACCTAAATGGATCCGTAGACCAGTAGGGGCTTCGTTCGCTGTAAGTTTCATTCATGTACTTCACAGAGCTGAATGTATTTATTGGTAATATTTGTGCTTCTTTAGTATACGTTTTTAGTGTCTATCCAGTTTTTACCTTTTTTTTTTTTTTTTTTATCTGCCAGTTTGGTGGTAAACTTGTGTCATTGGAAAACATCAAACCAACACCACAGCAGCCCACGGCCCACGTTGTCCACATTAGCCAGGTGGTCACCGATACAGATTTTTTGGATCGCTCAACTCAACTGCAGGCCACTCTTACCGCTGGAAACTTCGTGGAATTCTGCCAGGGAAAGATTGAAGCTGCACAGAACGAGTTTGAGAAGACTATTTGGGCTTTCTTGAAGGTATTATTTGCAGTCAGCTGCTTATAAAGAAGTAGAAGTAAGGTCACACTTATGAAAGGATAGATCAGGATTCAAGCTTTCGTAGTGCTTGATTTATAGTACATATCATAAAGGAGAAATACAAGGTGCTTTTTCAAAATGAATGTATGTTCTCCTCAGGTCCACTTTGAAGATGATACCCGGGGTAAATACCTTGAGCTGCTGGGATACAAGAAGGAGGAACTAGCACTGAAGGTGCAGATTCTTATTAATTCTCATTACATTCACATTCATGATGGCATGTAGTGATGAGTGCTGTTTTTACAGAGGAACTCTAATAACATTTTCTTTAACTAACAGCGTTTATAAATTCCGATGCCACAGACCAAATTTTTTCTGCCTGCATATGCAAAGCCTGATGAAGATATTAAATAAATGTGTTATAACTGTTTTTTTTAACACTCAATTAAAATTGAGTGACCCGAGACTTTTGCACAATACTGTAGATTTAGTGTACCACAAAACAATAACAATACAATAAAGCCTAATCAAAATATGAATTAAAAAGTTAAGACATATATGCAGTTAAGACATATAACATAACCAGCAAGGTAGTCTACTAGTCTACACCATATAGATCATAGTGTATGATCTGTTACTATAGTAGTAGTAATCTATTAGAATTAGAGCATTAATATTAAACTCATCATTTATATTAAACATCTCTTCCAGATACAGTACTATTGCAGAGCTACTTTACAAACTGTGTTGTTAAACAGAAATAATGTTTTATGGGTTAGGATAATGTTTTGTTACATTTTTGCTTTTGCGTTTATTTTAAAGTTCTGTGTTCCAGTGTTATTTATTGGTGTTGTACCAGCTGATTAGCTTTAAGCCCACCCTATATTGTCAGACTGATATTCCTATTACGTTTTTGTGTTTTTCAGATTGCTTCAGCATTAGAACAGAAAGAACTCAAGTCAGATGAAGGCAATGAGGTAAGGTCCATCAGACAGATTTTTTTGTTTTTAGCTAGACTAAATATGATTGTTTCAATTTAAATGCTAATTCATTGATGACAATCACTTTCAATGGGGTAAATTTTGCATATGTATCTGAAGATCGGTGGCTTTGCTGTCATATCTTATAAAGGAAATTATTTTCTAATGGTTCCTCCTGTGAATATAAAAAAAAAAAAGAAAGATTATGATTAATTTAAAAGCATTCCATTGATGCAGCTCGTTCACTGAATTTTTACCTCACGGACCAGAGCTTCTTTTCCATAAATGTTTTAATTTTGGGCTCATCTCTTTAATCTGACGGTAACCAACGTTTGCTTCGGTTCATCTTAATTGTTCAATAATTTACATGTTCGGTGCGATCAGACACTGCTCAACCCTCGTCTGCATGCTTTAACTTTTGCTGGATAATGATATTTATTTGCTGAATTCTGTGCAACTTTATGCACATCTTTTCATCTCTGCACCTGGTGTGGATGTGTAGAGTTCCTCCACTTCTGTTCTTGACCCTGCAATCGCACCTGATTGTGATCCTACACCTGCAATAGATATGACTCCCCTGCCTACCCTTTTGCCCCACTTTCTGAAATTCTGTATAGGAAAAATGCATCCAAGCCATTAGTTGAGCTTGGCTTGCAAGCTTTGGATAAATTATTGCTAGATTTTTTTCTTCTTAAATCTAAAAATCCTCAAATCCAAACCTGAGCCTTCCCTTCCATCCCTTCCCTTCCATCTGCGTCTCTTGTTGATTTCATCTCAATGTCCAATCTTTTATCCGCATTTGCACAGACATATCCCCACGAACGATCTCCTCATATGACGCAGCAGGTTGGACAGTTTATATTAGAAGCCCAGCCACAGCTGGTGCCTCTAATTGCACCTTCTGTTGATTCGCATGAGCCTGACTGTAATTTGGTTTCTCTAGCTCAAGAGCTTTTAACTTATTCTGTGCCTACCCTGGCATCGCAACACCAACCACACCAACAGTCTCTCTTCATTTTACACCACTTGCTGTGTCACAAGAAGCTGTGTTAATGCCTTGTGTTGATCACCAACAGTCTCAATCGTCTGCTGGCCCTGACTTAGAATCTGCAAATCCCGAATCCCTCCTACATGTCTCAAGCTTCTTACCTCAACTTGACCAACAGCCTATTCCCATGTTTACACTACCCGTTATGTCACAGCAACCTGAAATCGGCATGACGTCGACGAATGACTTAGAAGGTACACCCCAGACAGACTCCGCTCTTCCTGTTAACGGTCAGCCAGACTCTGAGCTGGATCTGAGCGCCGTACCATTGGTCGAAGAGCAGTCCGATGATGGGGTCGCGGCTGCCAATACAAGTAAAGAGGAGCCAGCCCTGCCGGAGGAGGTACCCTCTATCTGCACGCCGTAGTACGGTCCTCTGCCACAGCATCCCTGTGTGATAGTATCATGCTGCCCTCTATTGCTAATCTTCTCTCAGTACAAAATAATAACTGTATACTCACTTTGTATTAACATTTACGATTAAGGTTAAGTGCTCTGAAACATCATTCAGGTTTTCACACAGGAATGTTGACACGATTTCTATTTTCTCTCCCCACAAATTCCATATAGGATTTTGTGTTATGGTTATTTTAGTATGATTTGATCAAATGAATAACTTTTTTTTATTTATATCTGAATTACAAAAATAAAATTAAATGCTGTAAACGTTTAGGATTAGTTTACAGGGCATGGATTGCGCCTAACCTTGCACTCATTTGACACGCCAATAGTGATTTTGATTTGCAATTTAGTGTCCTTAATATTGTTCCAGGAAACTGGACGTTAAAATGGTTACCTACTGCACATGAGCAGAATCCTTTCTAGTATAATCAAAGTGTCCATCCATTAATCCTCTTGTACCTTCTGGATTCATGCTGATTTTTTTTTAATTATAATTGTTATTCTGAGTATTAAGCAACAGGTTTTACATTTACTGCGCATAAATTTTCTAGAAATTAACATGAGTGTAGATGACATTGTCAGGTTGACCCAAGCGTATTTATTGAAGGGCGAGGAAGAAGTCAGCGATGTATCCCTAATCTGACTTTAAAGTATATACTTTTGACCTGCCCAAGTTTTAATGCCATGAGACAACGATTTATACAGTACCAGAACAAACAACTTGGTCTGCAAGATGAAAAACTTTTACAATTTCTAGCAAAAGCGTAATAAAGAACCTTATATAAAATCTTGTTCTTCTGGTCAAGTCCATGTAATAATGTGATATTTATTTAACACTTGTTTATTTATTTATTGTTCTTTTTTTTTTAAACTAATTTATAAATCCCTTAAATTATATAATTATATTAATATTTTACTATGTATCTGCCATAAAATAGCCTGTGAAGCTATGGCAATAAACTCTAATACAAGCAAACACTGAAAGTGTCAGATTTTACACATTGAGAAACTAAACTAATGTGTAAATAAAAGCCCACAGTAAAAGGCTTCTTTATGATTGCTCTGCTTCATTTATTGCTTTTGACATTAAATTATAATTACATTTTAAGTGCATTCCTGCAACTCGTTATATCTTGCATGCATTGATGATGTTCTGTGCTCATTTGGTAGGGAACTTTTGTGCTATACAGCACTTTACAAATGGGCCATTGATGAGTAGAATAGAGTAACCAATTTCAGCATCACTGTATACTGGTTAAACACATTTTGATACATTGATTTTGGGGCCAAATATTTGGTTGAATTTTTATGAGTAAAGTGTGTGTGTTTAACTCATATTGGTTATGTTGAAGTATTAAGGTATTTTTGATGGTCATACAAAAGTTTAATGTAGCAAAGCTGTTCCTCTAAGCCATTTATTAAGTCTCCTGTCGTGCACCCAGGTGGAAGAGAATGGAGACCTAACATCAGAAGATGCCCCTGCAGCCCCAGAGCTCGCAGAAATTCCGGTTGTTGAAGAGAAACCTGTTCATCAGATCTCATCTAACATCAAAGTTAACCAAGGCAAGTGTTCATCATTAGAAACTGTAGCCCTGTGCCATTTCTGATGTGAATTTAAAGAATTTACTATGAATTATACGATTATATTTAAGTTACCAGTTGAGCTTTTCTAATAGCCCTATTGGTTTTTATTTAATTTGCTGCTACAGATGTAGATGGACTGATCACCCAAGCACTCCTCATTGGGGACTTTGAGGCTGCCGTCAACCTCTGTCTCCATGACAACCGTATGGCGGATGCAATTATCCTTGCCATCGCTGGTGGACCAGAGCTTCTTGAAAAGACCCAGAAGAAATACTTGACCAAAACTCAAAGCAAAGTTGGCAAGGTGAGGCAAGACGTTGGTTTTGTATCGTGGGTTCAGAAAGCTTTTCTACAGAAGATATATTCAACGATATAATTAACACTTGGCAACAGTCCCAACTCCAAAGCCCTAAAGCCAAAAAAAATTCTTATTTAACTTGCATTCCGCCTTGTAGATCATCAGTGCTGTGGTTATGAGGGACTGGTCAAATATACTTGAGACGTGTGAGCTTCAGAACTGGAAGGAGGCTCTGGCTGCAGTTATGACCTATGCCAAACCTGAGGAGTTCTCCTCCCTGTGTGGTGAGTGTAAGGTGGAATGGAATGTACTACAATAACCAGATTAATTGATCTCTCCACTTTCAGTCATCCTGAATGGCTTATCTCATTTTGGTTGTAAATATACACAAGTTTATACTGAGGTTTATTAACCTAAAATCAACAGGTGTATGCATTATGAGCAATAAATGTCAACATTTTGGGGCAAGCCTACAATAATCAATGTTCTAAAACCTGTATGTCAAATCTTTTTTGTTGTTGTTTGTTTTTTTTTTTGTTTGTTTGTTTGTTTTTTATAGACCGATCAGCCATAGCATTATGACCACCCATCTAATGTTTAGTATGTCTCGCATTTTGCCACAGAAATACTAATGCAATGTGTGTCTATTAACACCTTTCTATTAGAACCAGCCTTAAAATTTTCCTCAGTTTGAGCTACAAAACCTCTTCCATTGTATCGGACTACACAGACCAATGAGCACCAATCGCACCTTTGTCACAGCTTCACCAGTTTTCTTCTTTTTGGACCACTTTTTTTAGGGCCTGACAACTGCAATCCAGGAACATCCCACAAGACTTGCTGTTTTTGGAGTTGCTCTGACACAGTTGTTTGTAAATGGCACCAGGAAGTGGGTGGGATATATTAGGCAGCAATCAAAGTTTTTTTCCCCCTCTGAAGCTGATGTTTTGGAAGGAAGAAAAATTGGACAAGCGTAATGATCCGAGTGATTTTGACAAACAATAGAGGTTATGTGCGACCAAAGCTTATTGAGGCATGTGGGGATCACATTGGCCCCGTGTAGCCCACATTGGCCCCGTGTAGCTTGATCCAATAGAAGAGCAACTGTATCTCCAAATTGTGGGTAATGCGGGTTCCAGTAGAAAGGTTTCAGAACATGCACCGTGTTACTGTTTTGGTGGCCAAAAAAGAGGAGGGGTCGTACTCAATTTTAGTTTTGGCTGATTGGTATAATGTAAAAATAGCATTATATTTAGATGCCTCAAACTGTAATAATCTTATTTATGTCTTTAAAACCTTTTTCTGCCATGGAGTCTGAAGAGTAAGACAAATGGCAGCTCTTAGTTAATGACCACAATGGATGTGTGCATTTACAGGGATCCTGGGCTCCAGGCTGGAGGCTGCTAAAGATTCTGCTCTGCAAGCACAGGCTTGTCTGTGTTACATCTGTGCTGGGAGTGTAGAGCAGCTGGTGTTTTGCTGGTCCAAAGCACAGGATTCTAACTGCCCTCTCTCACTCCAGGTGAGGCTTCAGGAGGACATTCATAAATACAAATTACGTTCTTTTCTTATCCTGTACATTCTAGCATCTATAACATTTGATAATAGCTAAATGGATTTTTTTTTAATGCCTGTAGGACCTAGTGGAAAAAGTGGTGATACTGCGGCGGGCTGTGGAGAAGACTCAGGGTGGAGTCGCCCCTGCTGTAGGCACCTTATGGGCAGAAAAGATGAGTCAGTATGCCAACCTGCTGGCCTCGCAGGGGAGCCTGCAAACCGCCATTTCCTACCTGCCCACCAACACCGAGCAGGTAAGCACAATGAGAATACTTACATTATTGTTATGGGGATATTACCAGTCTGATTAGGACCATGCTAAAATGCATTCTTTCTGGGCAAAAAAAAAACAACACATTTATCCTCACCCTTTAAGCAGATTCTTATGTTTAATGTTTAATTAGTTTCAATATTCGTGCACATGAAAATCTCATGCATGCACGTTATACAGACCGAACGCTATTATCATCCTCATAAGGGAGAGCATATAAGTGGAGTCTCGCAAGTATGCAGCTTTGATGAGGGTTTGCTCTAACCTTCCCGTGCTCGTATAACTGCTCAATACTGTCTTGTTCAAGTAGATTGTTTTTTAACAAATCTTTTTAAGTAGATGTAGATATATCAGGTCAGACTTTACAATTTAAGATGCAGTGAAAAGTTGAGACATTTTAATTTTTAGAGTGAACACGACTCATCTCATCAAACGTATCTTTGAGTGAATAACAGTGCTAGAAAAAAAGGATTTATGTATTTAGTTACATTTGGGTTGTATGGAAGATTATTGTATTGCTATTGCACAAATAGTGTTTGCATCAGGAATTATCCTGACTGCTACCTCTCTGTACATTCAGAACATGAAAAATGGAGTTGATATTTTGTCTAGTAACTGTGGAGTTCTACTGTCAAATGTTCTGTTGTTCAATAGTATGAATTCAGTGTGAATTGACATTTAATTTAATTACGAAGTCTCTTAAATTGGCGGTGAAGCATCAAGCACTAATTTACTGTTAGGACGCTTGCATATGCAGAGTTTAATCCATTAGAATCAAACCTGGTGTTTAAGCAGATAAGGACACATCAATCACGCTCAAATCTGGATCAGAGCACCCTGCCTGAGGACACTTAAGAGATCCAAGTGAGATCCAGCTTGGTTCAAGTGCAGCAGGAAATAAAAGCAATTTTAAATCAATCTGAGCCAAACATGATGCGTGTTATGTGATAGAGGCAGTCTTTTTAAATTAAATAACTAAAATAATTTAACATTTTATTTGTCATACCAGTCATAGCAGTACGATATGCAGTGAAATGCTTAGACGACTGCCCGTGACCTTAAAATAAAGACTATTAATAGGAAATAAATATTTAAAAAAAAATAGAAAGTAGAAAGAATAAAATAACCAAATCAAAACTATTAATTTTGCTCTGAATTAGACTTGGAGTAATACAGTAGGTCTGAAAGCGTCTTTAGAAGTGATTTGGATATTTAAAAAAACCTGAAGGGTGAGGAATGTTCCTTCACATGATAACACCTTTTATTTATTTATTTATTTTTCCCAGGTTGCAGTGCAACAATTGCGAGAGCGCCTGAGCAGAGCACTCGGTCAGCACGGAGCAGCTCCTGTACCGAACAGACATCCAGCGGCTCCTGCTGCTGCTATGCCTCAACCAGGCTACATGCCGATCCCACCTCAACCTCAACCACTGCCTTCTCAGCTCCCTCCTGCTGCTTCTATACCACAGTATTACCCACAGGTATTGCTCTCTTTCTCCCTCCCTATGTCTGTCTCTCTGTCTGTCTGTCTGTCTGTCTGTCTCTTTCTCTCACTGACACTTGCACAGAAACACACACACACAGGTTGGGAAGACCCCGAATAAATATTTTGACAAAAATACTTAACATGTTTTATGTCAATCTTGGAAAAAAATATGTAAAAAATAAAAAAAAAATGTCCAACAGGACATATTGGGTCAGGATAATACAGTGTTGCATGCTGCTATCTTTTTTTTTTTTTACTTGAAAATGATATTACCTGTAATTCATGCACTTCTTTCTCTGCAGTGAGTGTTAGACTCAAATTATAGATTTTTTCATTTAGAAATCTGTTTATAAACCCCCGAATCATTTTGACCTCCTTCCATAAGCTTTCATTTCCTTCCTATCCATTCTCCTCATCCGACGGCAGCCACAGTGTGTGTGAGAGTGTGTGTCTCTGTTGTATTCAGGTTAGGGCTGCCTGTACTGTCACTTCCTGGAGTAACCAAACCCCAACCGCTCTGCCCAGTGCCCCTCATCCGCTAGCCACAGCCAAAGACCCGCAGGTACAGACGGAGCTGTGCCCGCACCACACACACGCACAACACAACATGCGCTTCTTTTTTCCCCCGCTTATTTTTTTCCCCCCCAGGAGACTGGTGAGATAGAGACGTGTTCTTATTGGAGACATTTTAAACTCAGCGAGTGCATTGCATTTTAATAAAAGAGTTTGTTTCTGGGCTTCTTGCTTTTCTGTGATGATCTTCCAAGATAGCATTTTTTTTATTACTTGCCTTAGTTAACCTTAAATATCTTAGTTAAATATTCTGTAGTGTTTAATGTTCTGACAAAGAAACACTTTTATATTTTAGAGTTCTTTCACTTGTTCCCCCTCAACATCCACTACAGTTTTTACATGTTGTAAAATTCTAGATTTTTTGGGGTGTTTGTTTGTTATAGAAGATTGCGTATTCAGCATAAAAAGTTAAACCATTTTGGGACAGCGCAGAATGATGTCAGCTGCTTTTTTTTTTTTTTTTTTTACTTTGCTTTGTAAATCCAAAAAATATGCACTAATATATTCCTTGTTCAACCAAGAGCCCTTTTTTATCATCTTTGTCTATTTAAAGGCATTTCCAAATTGTAACAACCGTAGCAATGACTCAAAATCACAGACTTGCAAGTCTTAGCAGCACTGACTTCCCACCACCCCTAACCCCATGTCCCTTCACCTCTCAGTAGTATGCACCATGTCCTGCTGTCCAACTGAGTCCATCCTGAGTCTTGCATGTCCTCCTTTTTTTCGTGTAACATCTGTTTGTGCTTTTATTCATCAGTTTTCACACTGTGCCAGGAGCAGCTGCTGATCAAGAGCTCTAATGATCAAAAAATGACTCTGTCTCTCTGCATATTGATTACACTTTGAGTCCTCACATTATGCCATGACTATCTTAAGCAGCAGTTTATACAAGACTGGTCCAAAGGTTGTTTTTTTCATCCATGCAGATTGTCTTTTTTTTTTTCACTGTGAAACAAATGCTGCTCTGAGGTATGTCAGATGGGAAGAGAACACATTCTATTGTTTGTTTTTGGTTATATATATATACTGTAATATATAGACTGAAATATGCAAATAATATACGAGTGATATTTTTAAAAGGCTGTGGGATTCTAAATAGGCTTTTATTATAACTTTGACTCAGCGTGGCTTCATGTTGCAATTGTAATGTCTAGCAGTATAATTGCATTATGTTATTTTATGTTATTTTGCAGCCCTATCTGGCAGCAATGCATTATAGCAGTAAACGATATATAAAAACTCTGTAATGCCAGAATGTTTTATTAGTCAGTACGGTGTGAAATGTATATTTATCTCATGTTATGCATTGCTTTATAGTATATACTGATCAGCCATAACCTTTATGAACACCCACTTAATATTGTGTGGGTCCCTTTTTTCCAACAAAACACTAATGCATTGTGTATTCTGACTCCTTTTTATTGTAACCAGCATATTAACCCTTTTCATCAATTTGCACCACAGAAGCTCTTCTACTGGATCAGACTACACAGGTCAGCCTTCATTCCCCACGTGCATAAATGAACCCTGGCCTGTTGGCACTGTTGCTGGTTGACCTGTTTTCATTCTTTGGACCACGTTTCATAGGCCCTGACCACAGCAGACTGGAAACATCCCACAAGACTTACTGTTTTGGAGTTGCTATGACCCAGTCGTCTAGCCGTTACAAGTTGGCCCTTGTCACAATAGCTACAGTTACAATATCTGATTACAGTGGCACCTGGAAGTGAGTGGAATTAAATTAGACAGCAAGTTAAACCTTGTCCCTGAAGGTGGGCAAATTTAAGTATTTAAGCGACTAGAACACTAGATCAGAGCATCTCCAAAACAGGACAGGAAACCCGGCAAACCATCGACAGTGTCGTGGGCTACCAAGGCTCATTGATGCATGTTGAGAGGGAAGGCTGGCACCATGTAGTCTGATCCAATAGAAGAGCTACAGTAGCTCAAATTGCTGAAAAGGGTAATACTGGTTTCCCATAGAAAGGTGTCAGAACACAATGCGTTAGTGTTTTGGTGGAAAATGCAGGGAACTACTCAACATTAACCGGTTGGTCATAATGTAATGTATTATTTTTGTACGCTGGAAGCTGTTAATATGTGAAGCTGATCAAAATGACATGGTTTAGTCAAAAATCATTTTGACTCTGTATGACTTGATCATAGGTGTCGGTGCTAGACGAAACCTGAGCCCCATTCATGATACACACAGAGATCATGATGGCTTGGTTATGAAATATTTATCATACCCCTCCTGCTTTGTCTTCTTTTTCTTTTTTTTCTTCTGTAGCCTGAGCCAACACCAGTACCCGTGCCACGGTTCCCTGTGCATGCTCCGGATGCCTCCAATCCATACGCTCACTTGCAGGCGTATCCAAGTAAGTGTTCAGACGCACATCAGCGTCTCAGACACATGTGCGTATAGTGGTTCTCAAGTTGATTAAACTGGCAAACATTTTGCAATGTTTGTGGAGCAAACAACTTTGGAATGTGCAATGACTTTGGAATGTTGAATGGCTAAATTTTTTGTTTGTGTTTGTGTTTTTTTTTTTTTTTTTTACATTTTGCTATGGCTATTGTTAACCTAATATTCGCATGAGAGAATTTTTCAGCAATAACTGTATCCATCCTTTTCTTAATGCTAGATATTAGAACTTAACTAATAACATTGGAACTTTTCCATGGTATGTGAAAAAGTGATCTTTGCATGTTTTTCCTGTTGGAATGTGTTTGACTGCCGCTCTCTCTTGTCTGTGTAAATCTCAGGCTACCCCCAAGTCCAGCAGTTCACACCGGGTGCTGGGGGTCCTGCGATCTATGACCCGCTCCAGAATTCCTCCTCTACATCTGCTCCTCTTCCTCCTCCACCTTCATCTTCTGCTGCTTCTTTCTACCCCCCTCATTTTATGCATCCTGCCTCGTCTCAGGCTGCACCACCCACCTTTTCCAGGCCTTCTTTCTCTCCAAGCCAGCAGGCTCCAACTGCACCTAGTCTGTCCTCAACCTCTACTTCCTCCTTCTCGCCTCCTCCTTTCTCCTCGGGAGTCTCGTTCCGGCACGGCGGGCCAGGCTCTCCCACTGCCATGCTCCCGCCCCCACCGACCGGAGCTTCAGGTACTCAGGCTGAACCCGACATGATACCAGCCTCCCAAAGAACAGGTCTGCACCACAGTGCCTTCTCTTTAAACACTCTTAAAACAGGCTGAGGCTTTCTACATGGACAACTAGCGCAGATTGTGGTACCACAGATTTGATGTTACAGGAGCGGTTCTCTTAAATATAGGGTTTGGTGAGGTTTAATTGTAGCAAATAGGAGCAGTATTAAGCAACAGACATGCTGGATTTTTGCCTCATCACATATTCAGCTGATCCTGGTGTAAGTGTTTGTCCTGTAGTGAAGGCACCAGGTTAATATATATTGCTAACCATTTTCATGGCATAACCAATGCCCAAACCCACAGTTTACTATTTCTTTAACAAATTAATGAATATCAGTCTCAGAAGGCCCCAAAAATGTTCCTAAGTTAAATCGTTTTTTTTAATTAACAAACTTCCCTTCACCTTTTCACTCGTCCTCCTTCAAATGTGCTATTTCGATTTTGGTGTGAAAGAGCTACTGCTGAGCCACGCCCTTCAAGAGAACAACAGAACTGAACAACAAGCCAGGGGCAGGGATCTTCTTATTATAGGTCACAGTATGGAAAAATCTAATTGGCTAGTTTAAGCCCAGGCCTATATAATAAAATAAATTTAAAAAACAGAATAAGGGCAAAAAGCTGGTTATTTTCTTTGTACATAGACACTAGAGACCTGAATGAAACGTGAATTTAGCATAATAGGTTCCCTTTAAGACCAAAACGATAGAGTGAAATTGATGTTAGTATGTGAGTTTGACGTGACTGAGCTCAAGTCATTTTAGGAGGAAAAGACATGGATGTTTAGGCACAAAAAAAAGGTCAGACCAAAAAAATATACACATTTCTGGAAAAGAAAAATAGTTTGATGTATATTATGTTAATGTAATATTAATAATATCATCATATTATATAAATCAAATATATAATTTATAGTAATAAATTTAGTATAAGTGTATATCAAATATCTAAAATAATCAATTATAATAATAATATTGTTCAAAATGTGGAAATTCAGAACATCCAGAACACCCTGTTCCTTCTTAGAGAACGGGTTTAGTTATGCATTAATCTGGCTCTTACCCTGCATTTCCAGTGTATTAAGTAGAAATAATAACCTGTAATGTTGATTTGTGCTGCTTTAATGAATATAGGTGGTTAAGTTTTAAGCACAGTTTGACATTGTTTTATCCACAGGGGGAATTACCCAAGATTTCTGGTATTTGGAAGGTGAATTTTCATACCGGTTGGAGTGCATAGTATTATATAATGCACTGTAATCATGCTGTGCTGACAATTATATGATGAAGTAATTTCTGCAAAATCAAAATACAAAAAAATATAATAAGTTTGTCTTGCTGTGGAAATTTAGGGCAAACAATCAGTTTGTAGCTTAATTCTGCCTGTCTGAGCCTGGGAAAGCATAATGATCATCAGCTGCCCTAGATTCATAACTGATGAGCACAGTAGTTATTAAATGCTGATCAGCCCTGTGCATGAAGCCCAATGTAGGTCAGCTATTATCCTAATGAGAATAGTTGTGGGTGAAACGGTTCCATTTTTCAGCATGCGTTTTCTTTTCTAAATTTAGCTTAATGTATTGCACATTTCATTTCATTTTCAAATCATAGCAGTTTTTTTTCCTCCCTCACTATTTTTTTTATGCATTTATTTAAGATTACAAAGCAATATATTTCCTGCATACCTGTTTATTTTGGCTTACAAAATGAATGATGCTTGAACCAGCATTCTTGATGATGCATTAATAAAGATGGCTGTGACCGATACCAATTGTATGGCATTTTGAACTAAGAGTAAGCTAGTTTTGCACTGTCTGTAAACATGGTTTAAGTACATTATCTGTCTTCTGTTCTGACTTAGGGCCCCAGAATGGATGGAATGATCCTCCTGCTCTCATGCGAGTAACCAAGAAGAAGAAGGTAGGTTTGATCCAGTAGTTAAAAAAAAAAAAGAAAAAAGGGTCTTATTAGTTCTTACAATGGATGCAATGATGCTTATGCTCTTTCATTAACACTCGTTAATATATAATCAACAGATAGATGATCTAGAAATGGCAGCAATTTCTGTGTATGTCAGTGCAAAGCAAAACATGATCTACAAATCATGTAGGAGGAACTGCAGGCTTTTCCTAAAAAACAAATACTGTGGTATCTCCGCATGCAAAAGCCTCATCGAGCCTAAGCGAACGCTAGCTAAGTTGCGCGCATGTCCGATTTAAAACTTGTTTGCCGTAGTGGAAAGCCTAGATTCTAGAGAAGACTGTACAGTAGCACTATGGGTCCCAAGAATGTTATCAAGCATAGGAGCAAGAAGAAAAGGGACTCCCTTTCAGTTTTGTTTTTACAGCAGCCTGTGCTAAGAGGAATCATAAATTAAGGTTAAATGAGGCTTAATGTCTATTTCATATTTTACTCCAATTACATGTCTGTTCCATTTTGTTTTGATTGTTTTTCTATGCAAAAATATTATTATAGTGTTGGAAATTGTATGGTAATATTTTTGGGTGGCTGGAACGGATTAAATTTGTATGCCAAGGTACCATTGTATGATAAAACGTCTTAAACATAAAATCCAGCATGAGGAGTTCATTGCTTGCAGCCAAAAGCAAGGGCTAGCTAGGTGAAAATCTCTACAGGCAACGGATGGTGAGAGAGAATGACAGTGATACGAGAATGTCCAAAAAGCATTTCATAACTGGATTATACTTTAACATCTATATAATCTGTTGTAGATATAATACCTGCAAACATGCCGAAAATAATGGCTTCCTGTTGTTGCATCGCCTTGACTTTTGTTTCTGTTAATTGCGAAATCTTGTTTCCAGGTTCCAGAAAACTACACTCCTCCTGCTCCAATCACAGCACCCATCATGGCTCCATTGGGTGAGCCGCAGCCTACTCTTCCTCCGCAGCCAGCTGGGGTTCCTGGTCCATTCAACCTCATCCAACAGCAACCACCTACTGCTGCACTCATGAATCCTCCCACATCCGGCATGCCCAGCATGCCCATGGAGGGGCCACCTGGCGCACCTACCGGGGATGTCATACAGGTGTCAAAAAAGCTACATAAATTCAAATGCACCTTAAAGTTATTGACCTGTATAATTAATATATGGATTTTTTTTGTGTGTACAACTTAAACACGATTTAAAAAACCAACACTTTATTTGTAAATCTTTTTTCTTCAAGCCAATGCAAGCTCTCCCCACTGAGAAGATCACAAAGAAACCCATCCCAGATGAGCACCTCATTCTCAAGACAACATTTGAGGGCCTGATCCAGAAGTGCTTGGCTGCTGCCACAGACCCTGTAAGTTCAGCCTAATTTGTCTTCTCATAGGATTCTGGTTTGTGTTTAGCTATTTCTTCCTTCTGTGTCTAACCAAACTCTTCCTGTTGTCTCATAAGCAAACAAAGAGGAAGTTGGATGATGCTAACAAGAGGCTAGAGTCCCTTTATGACAAACTGAGAGAGCAAACTGTAAGTATTTTAATGAAAATTCACTCACATTTACATTCTAAGGTGGAGCACCACTCAGATATACAGTAATTAGCATCCAGGTAAAGCTGATTGTAGGTTCTGGTGCAGAACAATATTCATGGGTGGTATAAAGTTTGTTTTAGAGGTGACGTTCCCTGATGAGAATGATGCAAAACTGATTACCAGTGTGAGGTGATCAGTGGTTAAGGCAGTGGACAATGGATCAGGAGGTCCCAGGTTCAAACCCTAGTACCACCATGTTGCCAATTTTGGACCCTTGAGCAATGCCCTTAACCTTTAACTGCTCAGACATATAATGAGATAATTAAGGCGCTCTGTATAAGGGCGTCTGCCAAATGCCATAAATGTAAATGTGTTGTGATAATAAGTCACATCTGCAGTCTCTAAAAAAAAAAAATGTATCTGTAGTCCTTCTGTGCTTAAAGTGGCATGTGGTATAATATAGAAAAGTGATGGGACTTGAAAATGGAGGATGAAAATTCACATTATAAGGATGCATGAGAACTCGGTGTGGTCAAACCAGATACATTTCAACTTGTGGAAAAAAAATCATATCAGATTAGTTTAATGTTGCCAAAAAAAAATTAAGTCAGAACTATATACATAACCATGACTAATGCAGACATCACATGTTTTATGAAGTTCTACATCACAGTAAAAAAATGCTTTCCATTGTATAACCATTATGGTTTATTCTGTAGAATTGTACAATCCTAGGGCGTTAGTATTTATTTAACGTCACCTCCACTGTTTCTCCAGCTTTCTCCAGCCATCGTAAGCGGCCTGCACAACATGGCCAGGAGCATTGAATCCCGCGCTTACACGGACGGCCTCAACATCCACACACACATCGTCAGCAACAGTAACTTCAGCGAGACGTCTGCTTTCATGCCAGTCTTGAAGGTTGTGCTAACACAGGCTAATAAGCTGGGTGTCTGATGTCATGTGCACACACACAGTACTCACCAGTATTCCCGCAACTCCGACACAAGCCATCAGTCAATAAGGACCAACTCATATTGACGTGCTTCACCAGTCTTAAATCTGGAATATGGCATTCCAGTTAAAAGGCGTACTTTTTTTTTTTTTTTTTTTTAAGTTAGACTTTGGATTTGTATATGTTTATGTTGCCATTATTTCATATTTGTAATTGTGGCAGAGCAGAGTGCAATGGGGTTTTTTCCCTTTTTTTCTTTCTGTCTTCATGTTTTTGGGCACCTCCTAGGATTCACAGCCTGGAGAAATCAATTACATGTCAGACAGGATTTGTCAGATATTTGCTATTACGTAATTGAGCTCTGACTTATTTTAGATTTGTCTTTTTTCCTTTTTTTTTTTTTTCTTTTTTTTCCCCTTCCAATTTTTGTCAGTAAGACTTTTAGGCTATTGCTTTGTGTGCTAATTAGAAACCTTGCCATTTCAGTGATGTTCAATGCAATTTCTTTGCAAAAAAAAAAAGAAACATGTAATTGCATTTTATCCATTTACCAGGATCTACATACAGTCTTGGTAATGAGGAAATATTTTCAATAAATGTTATTTATTTAAATCTTTTACGATTTGAGTTAATCGGTAAGTACACAGCTTTTGCAAACCAGGCCTGCCTAGTTATACGGCTGTCTAGTTTTACTCCCTTCTGTAGTAATTTGGAACCTTGATGCCACAGTTAGGTGACTGAAATGGTTTTGAAGCATCTCCGCTGTCTGCTGCAGAAACGGTGGCAAAGTGGTAGACTCACTGTAGTTCTTTTGCTCAAGGAAATGTTTTGAAAGGAAAATTATTTTTCAGTACTGCATATCAGCAAACCATTCATGATATTTCGACATTTCTATTATGTACTCTTAAAGGATCGCATGATATTTTAGAGGCATTGCTGGCTTAAACACTAAGGACGATATCACAGAGAGCAAACTAGCCATCAATGTAATTTTTTCTCACCACTCCTGTTTAAACTCTTATTTTGTATAAATCCTGTGCCCTTTAGTTTTAAGGGAGGAATCAGTGCACAATGTTTAAATGACCATTGTAAAAATTGGAGGAGGGTGTTGAGTTTTAATGAAATGGTTAAATAAAGTGCTCAATATTTCTCAGCTTTGGTGTTCTTTCTAAACTCCTAAAATAAAATAGCCATTGTAAAATATGAGTATTAACAATGTATTGAATTTATTTTCTATTGAAATTGAGTAATCTATTTAGTTAAGATGTACCTCATTAATGTTAGTCTATTATAACCTTTGTTGATCTAAATTACCCACAATGCCATCTGGATTCCTGCTCATAGAGTTGTGCCATGCTCCTAAAGAGAGCAATGCAGCAGTGCTTTGGTTTTCTTGTAGCGGACTGTTCAGCTAGACCACCTTCTCAAGTGTACACTCTGTTGTAATGGTTGGATGTTAGTCATGCGGTCTGCTAATGAAACTTCATCAGTTTGCCTAGTAATGGATAACTATTAATGTGCTGTGTGATTTCAGTCCAGTCTTGCAATGATAAATTGCTAGTGCAGTGTCGCAATTGATACGGCATAGTACTTTGGCAGTACTTCATACATGCCCTGGATCACTGTCAAATGTAGTTTGAGTGATTAAATTAAAATGTAGACCAGTTTATACATGTCCTTAAGCATTTATTATTGACTCACATAGAGACAATGCATTTTACGCAAGAAATGTCAGTGTTTGTGTAAACAACCATAACACTAATGCCACCACTAGATGACCCGAGTTACATTATCAATTATATACCAGTTAACAAACCACAGAATGATAAGTCCTTAAGGCTCTTCGATGCCTGAGGGGACCAAAAGCTAGCCTGTCTGGCCTGATTTCACGGAAAAGCCATTGCAGTACCAACCTCCAAATAAAGGTTAACGCTGGCCACAATACAAAGTTATCAGATTACCCAGTGCTTCGTAGCCTGCCAAATCTGTGGCTAAGCAGGTAACGTGTTCAGTGTTGCTGACTTCACATCCAAATTCCTCAAATCCCTATTGGATTGAGCACTCCTGTAATGCACTGGACGAACAAGCCGGATCCATGGAGACCCTGCACCGCAATCCACAGTACCCAAAGGAGACACTGAGGGACCAGACCTGCCCCAGCAGCACAAGGGGAACTTAAGGCCTACAGTAGGTGGTTTTAATGTTAATTATGTTAAAGTTATAGCTAATTGGTGTATGCATGTATATTATGATACGTGTAGTTGTATGTATATTCAGAACCAGTCAAAAGAACAGCACACACACTCATTCAAGGGATTTTTCTTTATTTTGGCTATTTTCCACATTACTGAAGATGTCAAAACAAGCACAGTGAATTATGTAGTAAGCAAAAACAAGTAAAGGCAAAATGGTTTATATTTTAGATAATTCGAAGTAGCATCTTTTCTTATGATTCCAGTTTCATGAGGTAGTTGTCTGAAATGATTCTCTATATGAGCACTTGTTGGCTGAAGCGATAGGAAGTTTGGATAATTTTAGTGGCTCGGTTCTTTGAATCTTGTACATCAAAATGAACGAATCTTTTTTGAGTCATTTAGTTCATTTCGTTCTTTTGACTAGAAATAAAATAAACAGAGCCCAACACATCTACGTACACAAATTTTGGCTATAGTTCCAGTAATGAAAATATTACAATGCAGGTAAGGACATATTATGAACAGAATGAGCAGCTCACAGTCATATCTTCTAGTCCGAGTCGTTCCTTCTTTTGAATCTGTTGCACTTCATAGTGTCTGTGGGAGTCACGTGACAAAAGAATGAACGACTCGGGACTTGGAAGACTCATTGAGGAGAACTGTTCATTTCTGTTTCCTGTGTACTGCACTGCATAGCGTATATGGAAGACACATGACAAAAGAACAAACGACTCGGACCAAAGACTCAAAGGTAACGAGGCATTTCTGTTTCCTGTAAATAACCTACTGAGGTTTTGCGATGCGTTGCGCATGCACGCCCAGAAGAAAATTAACGAATCACTCCCCGAGACTACTCATTCTTCTGAGTCATATTAAAGATTCGTTCAAAAAGATCGTATCGTTCATGAACGACCCATCACTAGTTGGCTGCCAACAATACCACATAATACTGTGTGATTTCATAGCTTAGTATTTAATGTAGAATCACTAAATAATTTTGAATCACTAGGTGTGCCAAACTTTTTACTGATACAATGTACGATAGGCAGAAGTATGGGCTGCCGAAACCCTGGAGCAGTGTGAGGAACAGCAGTGAGTTGACCGCACACGCCATTCGCAGATAATGATAGCAAGCAGGCGTCCGGATCTGCAAGAGCCAAGATTTATTGGTGTTCTTTCATAAAACAGCTGCATCCATATCTAGAGTCAGATAAAAGTCACTTGTAATTATAAATGTGAACCGTCATGACACGCAAATCCGATCTGAGCAAAAAAATCTGTATAGAACATTGCCTGTAATGTGAATTGAGCCTGGTTTCAACATGACGCATCAGTTTTCTATGACCCTGTCCACATCATGCATTAACTTGAATTAAAATCTTTTTAACTGCCATCGTACCATTACGAACACGTAGACTGCTTTAACACTAGACATTTAACACAGATCTGCAAATTCCAGTACATTCAGTTAGTGTGATTACTCCAAATATGTATCCAAATATTTAAGCAATAAAACTTACCATACTTTACGTTCGCGGGTCTAGTTTATGAGGCCTTAAACCTCATAAAGCTGTGAGAGGTAACAGCATCACCAGGGGATCGAACTCGCAATCTCCGGATGATAGGGCGAGCACTTTACCTCTGCGCCCCTCAGAGGCCATGCCTAATTACTTTTAACCCACCCTGTATATCCATTCTAGGAAAACATTAATGAAATGACTCAGTAGTCAGATTTGTGCAGCCTTAAAAAAAACAAGATTTGTATCAAATTAACGTAAACAAAAAAAAATGGAACTGGGTTGCTGGAAATGTGAATGTAGCCTTTGTTGCTTTAAAAAAAAAAAAAAAAAAAAGACTTTGTTACTGCTGGCCTCTTTGCTTTGAATCCATTTTGATACGCATGGTCTTCCATACACTGTTCAAGTTATAATAAGGACCCTGTATATCCATTCTAGGAAAACATTATTAAAATGACTCAGTAGTCAGATTTGTGCAGCCTTAAAAAAAAATATGATTTGTATCAAATTAATGCAAACAAACAAACAAAAAACGGAACTGGGTCGCTGGAAATGTGAACATAGACTTTGTTACTGCTGGCCTCTTTGCTAAGTCACAACTTTGAATCAATTTTGATACGTATGGCCTTCCATACACTGTTCGAGTTATAATAAGAATCCTTATTATAAGGACCCTGTAAATCCATTCTAGGAAAACATTAATAAAATTACTCAGTAGTCAGATTTGTGCAGCCTTAAAAAAAATAAGATTTGTATCAAATTAACGTAAACAAAAAAAAAAAAAAACCGGAACTGGGTCGCTGGAAATGTGACCGTAGCCTTTGTTGCTTAAAAAAAAGAAAAGAAAAGAAAAGAATTTGTTACTGCTGGCCTCTTTGCTAAGCCACAACTTTGAATCCATTTTGATACGTATGGCCTTCCATACACTGTTCAGGTTATAATAAGGATCCTGCGTCTGTTGCGCACCCGGAGCCTGCTTCTAACATCTATACGCGCACGCGCATGAGTATCAACTGATGATCAACGGACGCCTGGGAATCCACGCTGGTCTTTTTTTTTTTTCTTCTTTTGGTGATTTAAGGATTTAAGAGATGGACGCAGTTCGTGAGGGATGCGAGGTGGTGGACCGAACCGGACCGGATGGCGCTGAGAGCCGCGAGCTGAACGGAGCAAAGCGGCAGCGCGTCGTTTGGAGAAACGTTATTCTCATGGCTCTGCTCCATATCGGCGCACTGTACTCCCTGCTCCTCATCCCCAAGGCGCATCTCCTCACCTGGATATGGTGTAAGTCTGAGAATGGGCTGAATTCTGGATTTGGGTAATACACGAATGCATCATTAATTATATATATTTTTTCTGCAATACTGAATTGCAGAAAAATATACACACCTACTTACCCACTAGCCCATATTTGAAAGAAACAATGTATGTAAACTGCATGCAAAGCTTTCATTCGTGCATGCAAACAGTGAGACATTTTCCATCACTGACGATTTTCTATCAACCACACACACACACACACACACACACACACACACACACCACCAGAAGCCTGTTGTTTAATGCACCATGGAAACTGTTATATTTTCCAATGTTGATTTTCCATGTATTGTATTATGCAAACCCTTTCTGCTCGTGGTGTGAATAAAATGACCGTCAAATGAGAATAAACCTGATCAATCAATACGATTCTTTTAATCAAGCATTAATGATTGGAATCTACTTAGATAAAAGAACAGCCATCGCTTCACAAGGCCCACACTTCACAGCGATGTGCGGTGCATGTACAGTAGTAGATGTCAAAAACAGCAGGAGTGTCTTTGTGTCTTCGCAACCCTGGATGCAATTTTATACATCTGAAAGAAAAAAAAAATAGCAGTTTCTATGGAAACTCAGGAGACGGAATCATTCACTGTCATTATCACTGCTGTAGCCTTCGTTCCGGTCTCTTCATTAGTCTGTAACACATTTTCTAGACTGTTAGTGTTGATATTAGTTATTGTTTACTTACTCACTGCTCATGTGATGACTAAAGCCATTGAGGCCTTGTAACCATCTGCCTCTCCAGCGCTAGCCTGACTGAAAGCCATTAATATTCTACTGACTGGAATATTTTAGCTGTTTAATGAGAAGCTTGCTGCATTGTGCTTTTCCTTTGCAGCCTATATTTGTTTCATGATGAACGCCCTCGGGATTACAGCCGGAGCCCATCGCTTATGGAGTCACAGGTCTTACAAAGCAAAACTGCCTTTAAGGATCTTCCTGGCTGCCGCCAATTCCATGGCCTTCCAGGTGATTAGTATTTGTTGTTCTGATATTACACATTCCAAGCAAAAGCACTCAGCATGAACATTAGGGATGGGACTCACCAGGGACCTCCAGATACGGTATCATCATGATACCTCGGTGCCGATTCGATTTTGGTGTATTGCGATTCTGGCATCACCTTCTGCCCAAAGTCTCCTGGGATAGTCTCCAGGCTCCCTCGACCCTATACAGGATAAGTGGTATGGAAGATGGATGAATGTATAAATCATGCATAATATTTTTTTATTATTATTTTGCTTTAATTTTCTACACACAGGATGCTTTGCTTCGTGCCAATGTGTGAATAGGTTAGAGCACCACCTGTAGGAGCATAGAGGAAAAGTAACGTTTTATCACTTAAAATACAAACATACCGTATATAGCTTAAAAATCTGTTTTTAAAAAAAATCTATTTTGGAGTCAGTTTGGCGATACATGAATTCCCACAGGAAACAATTGTGGTGTGTGATTATTCTCCCCATCTCTGAATGAATCAATGAATGTTATTATAAAATAATTGTTAGAGTATTAAAGGATGCCTTATGGTTCTATGTTATGAAATACTCCAAAGCTGACAAAGTGATTATATACAAATAATTATCAGTCACAGGTTCTAATATCTCCATTAATCTCTGATTTGTCCAAGATGTTGCAATATGATCTGCTGCCATAATTGTTTATTGCCTTTAGTGTCAATAGATCAGTAGACTTTTTTCTTTTTTTGGGGGGGAAAAAATGTTGGTTCCTAAAATAATCAATTCAACTATCACTGTTTTTGCCGCAGTATTGTTAAATTCTCTGTTCTGATTGGTGTTCTAGTTCTAGTTATTTATTCCTTACATAGTCATAAATGCATAGCCATATGACTGTATATTGTATATGATTTTATGATCTATGATTTTAATATGTATTAAGAAAAATAAAAAGGTGAAGATTAAAATATTTAATAAAAATATTTACAACTCTTCCCTCTTTTGGTAGTAAGGTATGGAAGTTTTGTTTTACATAACTTACATGTAATACGCAACATTAGACATTTAATGGCCAATAGCCTGCCTATTTCACTTTTAAAAAGAGATTAGCAAGTTATTTTAAAGCTTATAATTGTTCTCGTTTTACATTTTTTATTTCACTAATTCTTGTATCTTCCCCAGTGCTACATGCTACACCGGTTAATAGACTCGGCTAAAACTTTGCAATACATTTTTCTTCTTTGCAGAACGACATATTTGAATGGTCCAGAGATCACAGGTCCCATCACAAGTTCTCAGAGACAGACGCTGACCCTCACAATGCACAACGAGGCTTTTTCTTCTCACATGTAGGCTGGCTGTTTGTTCATAAACACAAAGACGTGATTGAAAAAGGCAAGCGGCTGGACCTTAGTGATCTGCTGGCTGACCCTGTCGTCATGTTCCAGAGAAAGTGGGTACATTATGCTGTAACCTTGAAGTATATTTTTTTGCATAAGTATTCACCCCTCAAATATTTTACACCTTTTGTATTGTCATCTTTTGCAATGGAAATTGAATTTAGCGGGACCATTTGACCATTTATGACCATTTAACTAAAACAATATGTTAGAGGGTGGATTTTTTTATTATTGTGACACAAACGTAATTAATTAAAAGGGGGCAATAGCTGACTACAGGTATTCACACACTCCTAGGTCAATACTTGGGAGAACATGACCAGCTTTGCACCATTAGATCCTGATATGTAAGTTCTGTCAGAAAGGTTGGAGACCATTGGTGAACAACAATTGTCAAGTTTATCCCAACGGTTTCTTTTAAATTATGGTCTGTGCTTATTTGACTAGGCTATTCATGTTCTTCATTTTGACCTACTCATTTTGATCTAAGCTAGTGTAGCTTTGGCAGTATTCGTAAGGTTGCTGCGTTCTTGGAAGCTTCACCATATAATTCGCATTCACATTAATTCATATAATAGATTTGACAAGGTGCTGGAAACATTCCTTAGATATTTTGGTCCATAGTGAAATGATAGCATGAAGCAGTTGCTGCAGATTTGTTGGCTGCTCGTCCATGGTGCGAGTTTCATGTTCCATCACATCCCAATGGTTCTCTGTTGGATTAGGATCTGGTGAATGGAGGCACTTGACATGGCTTGTTATCCAGCGGTCATAACGGGATGGGCACAGTCAGCAATGATACTATGGTAGGCTGTGGCATTTAAACAATGCTCAATAGGTACTAAAGGGCCCATCTGTGTCTAGGTTTGACATGTTATGTATTCAGAGAAGCTTTTTGGCATATCGGATGTAAGTTGAGTTACTGTTTCCTTTCTATCAGCTAGAACTAGTTTGGGCATTCTCTTCTGACCTCTGGCATCAACAAGGCAGTTTTGTCCAGAGAACTTTTCAGCATTATTTCTAAACTATAGAGATGGTTGTGCATGAAAATGCCAGTAAATCGTCAAGTTTCGGAAATACTCAGATCAGCCCGTCTGGCACCAACAATCATGTCACGGTCAAAGTCAATTTGAAAAATCTGAGGTTTCTTTTGACCATATATACGTGCCTAAATGCATTGAGTTGCTGTCATTTCACTGGCTGGTGTGATTGCGTGTTTGCATTAACAAGAGGTTGAACAGGTGTACCCAATTAAGTGGCCAGTGAGTTTATACCACCTGTTATATTAACCGCATTGTACTTGAGTTTCCTATGGAATCAATACATCACTTGGAAATGTGTAATAGGGGTGAATACTAATGCAAGAAAGACAAAAAAAACTCATGCAAAATTAAAGTACTGTATATATATATATATATATATATTTTTTTTTTTTATAATCAAGTATTCTGAATTAATTCATTATAACCTGAGAATGAGAATATATAAATGATTAAACCCCTCACACAATGTTGCATTCTTTTTTGGGCCAGATATTACAAAATCTCAGTGTTGGTGATGTGCTTTCTCCTGCCCACGCTGGTGCCATGGTACTTCTGGGGTGAGGGCATGTGGAACTCCTACTTCTTGGCTGCTATCTTACGCTACACTGTTGCTCTCAATCTCACCTGGTTAGTCAACAGTGCTGCACATATGTATGGCAACCGGCCCTACAACAAGAATATCAATCCTCGGGAAAACCGCTTTGTCACATTTGGAGCTATCGGTATGTTTATGTTTGTGTATGTATCATTCCAATTAGTGATGTCATATGGGTTTGTGCATGCTTTTATATTATATTATACCTTTATATATCAAATTTATAGTGGATTTATTTTTAATTATTGAAAGTGAGAGAATTTCCACATACAATGTGATGAGAACTCACAGGATTAAGACAAAACAGCTGTGTGACTGTAAGAAAATCACTCATTAGTGAGGGTAATGAGAAAAGGAGTTCAGTTTGCAAGGGAGAATGAAGATATAAATGGGGAAATGTCATGTGGTCGGTCTGATGAGTCCTGAATTATTATTCCAGAGCGTTGTGCACATCAGGCTAAGAAGGGAGTGCATGAAGTGATGCAGGCATCATAGTGGCCACTGTACAAGCCTCCAGATGCAGAGTTATGATCTGAGGTTGCTTCAATTGGTCAGGTCTAAGCTCAGCAACATTATGTGACAATAAAATGAAGTCACTACGGCTTTGAATGACAGGTTATCACATTAATGATTTTTTTCTTTCCTAATAGCATGGGTATATTACTGGAAGACAATGCCAAGATTTAAATTGTGAAAGAGCGTTTCTGAGAGCTTGAGGAAAGCTGATCTTAATTCGATTTTAAAGAATACCTTTTACAGAATGGTTTGACCTCCTAATCCCGACTCTGGACAGAAATAATGGTTGTGTTGTTGCATAAGTTTGTCGAAACCATGGCAAAGGTGTGCCGTAATCAATGCTGAAGGCAGTCCAACCATCTATACGTGTATATAATTATGCTTTCTGTCTCTCTTCTTCTTCCAGGTGAAGGTTTCCACAACTTCCATCACACGTTCCCTTTTGACTATGCGGCCAGTGAATTTGGCATACGCTTCAACGCCACCACGTTTTTCATCGATCTCATGTGCTGGCTCGGCCTTGCCAGCAACCGGAAGAGAGCCACGCCGGAGATGATCATGTCTCGGAAGCTAAGGACAGGTGATGGGAGTGCTTGAAATGTAAACGCAGAATAAAAGCTCTGAGCACCGCTTATACAGTATATGTCAGAATGGCAACGTAAAAGTGGAGTGTTGTATTCTTTCTGTAAAACGTCTTTACTTCTAATCTGTCACATAGCAATTAACTATAAACAAGATTACCATTGTGATGGCTTAGATTTAGCTGGAACCTGTGGACATTTTTGGCTGTTTCATAGGAGAGTAGATTTTAATGTGATTTTTTTTGTTGTTGCACTTATTTCAGATTTCATTGTTGACACGTTTTTTTTTTTTTTTTAGGCAATCCGTGTAACATAAGCATCCTCATATTTTGTAGCATAATTAAGGTAGGGTACATGGATGGTATTTTTACATGTGCCCCATACCACCCTATAAAGTGACATCTTTAGTCTGTTCTATTTTCCCAATAATCTGCCATGTGCAGGCTTTGCCTTAAATTTGCTGCTTTTTGTAATTTCCTCCAAAACAGGCACTTTAATGAAGAAAAAGCCCTAGTTGTTCATGCTTTTCATGAACACATGGCCTAATTGAATCCAAATGGCAATGAGTAAATTTGCACTATTTGATCAATTAAGCTTAAGCTATGGCTGCACCTTATCGCATATAAGCAGTCAGGTGCAAGAACATGGCAGAGAGTCACTAAAAAAAAAAAATAATGAAGTGAAACTAACTGTCAGTTTTCTCCTGTTGCTAATATTAAAATAGATATTATAGGAAAGTTTACACATATGTTGAAGGAGTACAAGGAAATGTGACTTTTTATCGTCCCCCATTTTTAAATCTAGGTTGTGCATGTTTATTACATGGGGTCACATTAATGACCTGGGTTATTATAGATTATGCAGATTTGTAGCCTACTTTTAGATTAATATTACATAGAATGCTGCAAAAAGCATCACATGATTAGAAATGATTTGCTTTTATTCACATCAGTTGACATGAATCATTTTGTATAGTAGCAGATTATACATTTCTTTCATACATAAGTATTTTCATTGTGTAGATACCCATACGTGCATTAATGTGTGGCTGTGTAACTTTTTGCTCGGTGTACATCAGTGCATGTAATTATTTTGTTTGCAACATGCTGTAGGAATGAATTTACTTTTAAATTCCTGGCAACCCGACTTTTTTCTTGCTGGTATTTATGCAATATCTTCATCACATTGTTGTTTAAGTACTATATATTATATACATTATATATGACTAGACCTATGTCTGGTCTACCAGTTAAAGAATGAAAATAATAGTCATTTCATTTAGAAAGTAAATTTGTTCTGACACTAATGTTAGCAAACAAATTTACATGAAACATAGCTTAAAGAAGTTGAAGTGAAAGTTCACCCTGGAACATTAAATGTGCGTATAATAAATGATTTGTGATCTACAATGTTGTATTCTTATGCTAATTTGTTGGTTGGTGCTGTATTTACAGTACATTATCTTTAATTACAGTCAGGTTTAATTGCTAGCTCCTATAAAATAAAAATCAAAATAGTTACCATTTCAAGAGAAAATAATAAGTTCTATTTCTAGTGCTAAAGTTTCACCTGATCTCATTCAGGTCTGTATAAATATATATCAACAGACACATACTTAATTTTTAATAAGCTTTTTTTATATCAAGTTTTAAATTGTTATTTGCTCTGTTCATTTTTTTAAATGTATTTTATTATATTGCTTTTGTCCACAGATAATTGTTATAATTCATGCTTGGGCAACCTTAACCTAAAAAGCAAGTATGGAAGGATTAACACCCAAACACACCTATTAGAGAGAGAGAGAGTTTTATCATGATTGCTTTTACTGTACAGTATATAATGCCAAAAGTATTTGCTCGTCTACCAATGCATATGTTACTCATGTTCCTATGCAGTCAAATGCATATTAACTTGAGTTAGCATCCAATTCTTAATCAAAGCGAATACTTTTGGCAATATAGTGTATATTCATTTTTACTCATAATTCCTGCTTCATGGGAATATGCTAATTTATAGACACATTTTTGATCAGTCCAACTGGCACAGCCTTTAGAAACTGTCTGGTTCTGTCTATATTTTCAGCAATCACTGAGCTGCATTCTTTGAAGTCTTATAGGGGAAGATCAGGAAATGAATACTATAAGAATGGATCATGGTTCCGTAGTGGTATTTTCAATGCCTGATGTTGGATGATCACAAGGCATCAAAGTATGTATAAACATCACCTGTTACTTGCTAAATCCAGGAAATATCACGGGGAATGTTGAAAATGTGCACACTGCTGAAGGAACAGCAAGCAACCTTACTAATATAAGCTTTGGAATATTTAGACAAAAAAGAACAAAGTTTACAAAGGTCTGGGTAAATCTCTTTCATACATACAAGAGTCTGACAAGAAATCTTACTAAGATTTGGAAAGAAAATTGGCATAGATTTCTTTAGATTTCCTGTAACTCTTGGGCTCGGTTTCCACTATCTCAAGCCTCTTAAAAAACTCTGTATAACTTTTACAAGACAAAAGTATACATTTCTCTCACGTTGCTCCTGGCAATGGTAGACTCACTCCTGAAGCACTCCTGGGCACGTGGCTCTCTTGGGCAGGAGTTCTGGAGAGATTGGGAAGATCGAGTAGAGCATTGGCAAGTGATCTATGTAATCTCGAAGAGAGTTCTTGAGATAAAGGAAGGCGTTGGCGAGAACTCCTGCTAGGGGGTGCGGAGCATACGCTGTGATAGCATTGTTCTTTTGTGCCTCGTAATACTCTCGCCAAGCCTTCTTTATAGTTGCAGGCCTCTTGCAGAGCAATCCTCGCCACTCCTGTAGGAATGCTCCTCATTCTCACTGTTTGCCGAACCTTGAGATACGTGGCTAGTCCTTATTCTCGCCGCACGCTCACCGTATGCTCATCGAGAACTCCTTGCTCTCCTCAAATCAGTACACCCACAATTTAACACCTTTTCTAGGTCACGGAATGAACATTTTCCCACCAGAATTACTCTACAAAATTCATTTTTGGACTTTTTTGTCTTTCGCCCTCTAGCTAATATCTGAAACTGGTTTTCTTTGACTAATTTAAACAAATGTCATGCAGAAGATAATTTATTACAAACGTCAAGTTTGTTCATCTTTGGATCGCTATTGGGAATATACAAATATAGCTGAAAATATTACTTGCTTTATCTTGTCACTAAACTATAACTGCATTTGTTGGATGTGCTAGAGTATTTTCAAACTCAGTTTGGTTTTGGGTCCAAGGTTTTCCAGGTTTGTGTCGATGACAACTAAACTAAAGAATAATGTTGGTTTATTCAAGAACAATGCTCAACTCAACTCCACTCAACTCAAAGGGGAAAAAAAACAGATTTCAATCCTGGGCAGCAAATTGATTATGTGCATAAACAATAAATCTGAAGTTCAGAAATGTAAAAAATAATAAATAACACCTATGCTGTTCATGCTGAAGATCTGATCGGGTATGCAGTCTGTCATCCTAGACCATCATATATAGATAATAAGTTGCATGCCACTTTGAGGTTTGTAATGTGAAAACAACATTTAAAATTTGATTCTCACTGCAGCAGTGGTCTGATCTCAGAAAGTCAGAGTCATGGGAGAGGACATCAAGTACATAGGAACTTTCAACATATTCGAAGGATGAAAAACTGTGGCGGCCACTACTATGCAGATGGTGAGACAGAGAGGTGTCTGTGGATGTGTTTGTGTTTTATTGTTGAAGATGAAGAATGAAATCTGCGAATTGGATTATTTAACTAAATTAAAATACTTAAAAATATATTTAATGACCTGCTTTGTTGTGCGAAGTGAAGTTGTATAAAGTGGAACTGTCTAGCCCTGTGCACAATTTCTGTCAGATATAGCTCTGGTAAAATATTGACCCTTGGTACAATACTGGATTCGTCTAAGCCTGTGGGTAGACACATTTACAACTTATTGACTTGTTTTATTTGTCACAGATTGTTGTTGGTCCTGCATACAAGCTTGAACGTGAAGCCAATCTTGATTTTTACAAAGGTCAAAAAGAGATTTTGTCACATAGCATTTTCAGAAGTTTAGGAGCAGCTGAAATTTAGAAGCACCAATTAAATTGTTTGGAATATCAATATACAGTATGTCAGTATGACAGTGTGTCTACTCTACAATATATGTGCCATAAAGTGAAGACTTGCAATATGTGTTACAGCTGAGGCAGATGCTGAAGCAGGTTGAGCCAGTCAGGTTGGCAGACCATCAGCAACTAATGCTACAACATAGACAAATATAGAATAGTAAAGTGATCCAGAAAGAAAAGAAAACTAAGCAAACATTTACTAATTCATTCATTCATCTTCTATACTGTACCTCAGGGTCACAGGGGCTTGGAGACTATCCCAGGAGACTTGGGGCATGAGGAAGGTTATCATTTATTGCACTAGGATGTTTAAAGGGATAGTTCAGATTTTTTTTTTTCTTCAAATGAAAAATTAAAACTGATGTACATCACCTGGATAAATTTTCCTCCTCTGCACACCACCCAAGATTGTCATCCGGGACACTATTCCAGCATAAGTAATCCCAGCCAAATTCCACAAGACTCGTTCTGTGCAAAGATGCCTTCTGAAGTTCAGTGGTGCTTCAATAGTTAAGGCTTTGGTTTACTGATCTGAAGGTTGGTGGTTTAAGCCCCAACACTGCCAAGCTGCTTCTAATCCCCTTATCAGCAGCAGGGATGCTTTATCGTGACTGACGGGTCACGAGGGCCTGAAGACTATCCCAGAGCACGAGGCAGGGTACACCCTGGACATATTGCCAATCCTTTGCAGGGTGCACACACACTCATCATCATTGCCTCATCGTCTATACTGCTTTATATTGTATACAGGGTGACGGGGTGGCAATCCATCACAGGGCACACACAAATACACACTCACACGCTCATTCACACACTATGGACAATTTGGGAACGGCAGTTATGTCCACACATAGCCGGGTATTTTTAAAAACAGATTTTTCTACCTCGTTTTAATATATATATATAATTCTGTCCATATGACCTATGTTTTGAAAATATCTTTGTCCACATGAAAACGCAAAACCCTGTTAAGTGCTGTTAAGAGCATCCCTAATCAACAGGGGGCCAATCAGAAGCATAGACAAAAGTTACAACAAGCTAAAATCTCTGTTTCCCCTGTCCACTGTTTCACTTTGGAAGGAGTTTTCCAAAAGCTCAAAACTGAACAAAACTGCATTTGCATGTGGATGAAAGGCCAAAACCGCAGATCTGGGTTTGTTTTGTTTTTTTTTAAATACCCAGCTATGTGTGGACATGACCCTAATCTGCATGTGTTTGGACTGCAGGAGAAAACCGGAATACCCCGAGGAAACCGGAAAGAACATGCAAACTCAAAGCACAAACACCTCATGCAGGAATCGGACTGTCGGCCCTGGAGATGTGAGGCCACAGCGCTAACCACTACAATGCCAGTTTGTGTAATGAAAAAGAAGTGGAACCAACAGTGTCTTCATGGCAACGAATTTCCTTCAATTCTGCTTGTAAGGGTGTACAGTGCAAAACAACCTCAAAACCTTAACACTGTCCAGGAGTTTGCCTTAATGGTAAGAGTAGATTTAGGAAAAGCATAGCATAATCAAGTGCATTAATAAATAGTTACTGAATGTTTTCACAAGGGAATGAGGAAGTGTGTGTGAGAGAGAGAGAGAGAGAGAGAGCTGTCAAAGCAGGTGAGAGAGAATAGAATATTTAAAGAAAGACTTCCTGAGTGTGAATCCACCCTGCAGTCTTCAGGATTTTTTTTGTTGCACTTGTGTGAAGAATCTGGTGTGCACTCGTATCGGCTGTGTTGTAATGGGAAAGCCAATAGTGCATTAATACAGTGTACAGACATCCTGCCTCTTCTCTTCTTCCCAACCGGACCAGCAGCGAGAGAGAGAGAGAGAGAGAGAAACGGGTCTTCATCAAATGAAGAGACGACGAGGATTGAACACGGAACTGAAGTGCACTTATCACAAGGTAGACTTTTTTTTTTTTTTTTTTTTAAGAAATAGCGTCTTAGGATATTGATTAAAACAAACGCGCGCTAGCTTAGCCTCCATTTTATGAGGTGAGTGTGTGTGTGTGTTGCAGCCAGACAGAGAGGTCTGCTTTCAGTTTTAAGCATACACTTCCTTATGCTTGGACTGGCGCGGTGATTACTATCGCTGCTCCGCTGGTTTTATTGTCATATTGTAACCTAAATATCAGAGATAAACATGTGAGGGAATTATCATGAGGTGTGACTAAGACAAAATGTGTTTTTATTTTGTTTGGTTATGTTTTAATCTGAGTCATTGAACCCAGGAGTTGAACAATTGCAGCGTCTCTGGAACAGAAATCACGCTATGCAGTTGGAAAAAATATCTACAGGGCAGTATAAAATTATACAGCCCTGTAACAAGCTTAATAGATAAATAGGGAAAGAAATCATTATAAACCCCTTAGATGTTTGTGCAGGAAAACATTGGCTCATATTTATGCCCCCTTTCATGATTTCATGTTAAAACATATGGCAGTGTCTCATACTCTTAGTGTCCGTTGGAAAACGAAATTATTTAAAAAAAAAAACTATTTAACCAGTTTTTGAGATTTGTTCTTTATTTATTCAGCTTCCGTGAGCACCCCATTCTTGTCTGAGTCATGGGGAATGGAGCACACCTTGGATGGGACACCAGTCCATCACAAGGCACCATGCATACACAGTCAGTTACATCAATTCTGATTTGCCTTGTGGCGTATTATGAACTTTCATTATTAGAAACTCTAAAAGACAAAATGCCAGGCTCAGGATCGAAACCTGAAGTATTAGTAACTCAGCAAGACAAAATGCCGGGCTCAGGTTCTAACCGTGTGGTATTAGAAACTCCACAAGACAAAATTCAGGTTTCAGGATCGAACCCTGGTGTATTAGAAACTCCACAAGACGAAATGTCAGGGTCGGACCCTGGAGTGTTCAAAACTCCACAAGACAAAATGCTGGGCTCAAGAATGACCCTTGGAGTATTAGAAACTCCACAAGACAAAACGCCGGCCTCAGGGTCGAACTCTGTAATATTAGAAACTCTGCAAGACAAAATGCCAGGCTCTGGAGTGACCCTTGGAGTATTAGAAACAGCACAAGACAAAATGCCTGGCTCAGGATCAAACCCTGGGGTATTAGGAACTCCACAAGACAAAATGCCAGGCTCAAGATCGAACCCTGGAAAGCTAGAAACTCCATAATATAAAATGTTGGGCTCAGGTTTGAACCCTGTGGTGTTAGAAACAATACAAAATGCCGGACTCAGCATCGAACCCTGGAGTATTAGAAACTCCAAAAGACAAAATGCAGGGCTAAGGATTGAACCATGGAGTGTTAGATACTCCGCAAGACAAAATGCCAGGCTCAGGATTGAATCCTGGATTCTTATAAACTCCACAAGACAAAATGCTGGGCTCAGGATTGAACCTTGGATTATTATAAACTACATGAGAAAATGCCGAGCTCAGGATCAAAGCCTGGTGTATTAGAAACTCCACATGACAAAATTCTGGGCTCAGGATTGAACACTGGAAAGGTGGAAACACTACAAAACAAAATGCCTGGCACAGGATTGAACCCTGGAGTATTAGAAATTCCACAAGACAAAATGCAGGGCTACGGATTTAACCAATGCAGTCTTAGAAACTCCACAAGACAAAACTGCTGGGCTCAGGATCGAATCCTGGATTGTTAGAAACTCCACAAGACAAAATTCTGGGCTCAGGATTGAGCTCTGTAGTATTAAAAACTTCACAAGACAAAATACTGGGCTTAGGATTAAACACTGGAGCATTAGAAACCCCACAAGAAAAAATGCCAGACTCAGCATGGAACCATGGAGTATTAGAAAGTCCAAGACAAAATGCTGGGATCAGAATCTAACCATTGAGTGTTAGAAATTCCACAAGACAAAATGCTGGACTCAGCATCAAACCCTGGAATATTAGAAACTCCAAAAGACAAAATGACGGACTCAGCATCGGACCCTGGAGTATTAGAAAGTCCACAAGACAAAATGGCGGGATCAGAATCAAACCCTTAAGTGTTAGAAACTCCACAAGACAAAATGCCGGGCTCAAGATCGAACCCTGGAAAGCTAGAAACTCCATAATATAAAATGTTGGGCTCAGGTTTGAACCCTGTGGTGTTAGAAACAATACAAAATGCCGGACTCAGCATCGAACCCTGGAGTATTAGAAACTCCAAAAGACAAAATGCAGGGCTAAGGATTGAACCATGGAGTGTTAGATACTCCGCAAGACAAAATGCCAGGCTCAGGATTGAATCCTGGATTCTTATAAACTCCACAAGACAAAATGCTGGGCTCAGGATTGAACCTTGGATTATTATAAACTACACGAGAAAATGCCGAGCTCAGGATCAAAGCCTGGTGTATTAGAAACTCCACATGACAAAATTCTGGGCTCAGGACTGAACACTGGAAAGGTGGAAACACTACAAAACAAAATGCCTGGCACAGGATTGAACCCTGGAGTATTAGAAATTCCACAAGACAAAATGCAGGGCTAC
>JAAGKR010000272.1:64041-131541 GCA_011419295.1 Clarias macrocephalus
ACAAAATGCCGGACTCAGCATCGAACCCTGGAGTATTAGAAACTCCAAAAGACAAAATGCAGGGCTAAGGATTGAACCATGGAGTGTTAGATACTCCGCAAGACAAAATGCCAGGCTCAGGATTGAATCCTGGATTCTTATAAACTCCACAAGACAAAATGCTGGGCTCAGGATTGAACCTTGGATTATTATAAACTACACGAGAAAATGCCGAGCTCAGGATCAAAGCCTGGTGTATTAGAAACTCCACATGACAAAATTCTGGGCTCAGGACTGAACACTGGAAAGGTGGAAACACTACAAAACAAAATGCCTGGCACAGGATTGAACCCTGGAGTATTAGAAATTCCACAAGACAAAATGCAGGGCTACGGATTTAACCAATGGAGTGTTAGAAACTCTACAAGACAAAATTGCTGGGCTCAGGATCGAATCCTGGATTGTTAGAAACTCCACAAGACAAAATTCTGGGTTCAGGATTGAGCTCTGTAGTATTAAAAACTTCACAAGACAAAATACTGGGCTTAGGATTAAATACTGGAGCATTAGAAACCCCACAAGAAAAAATGCCAGACTCAGCATGGAACCATGGAGTATTAGAAAGTCCAAGACAAAATGCTGGGATCAGAATCTAACCATTGAGTGTTAGAAACTCCACAAGACAAAATGCTGGACTCAGCATCAAACCCTGGAATATTAGAAACTCCAAAAGACAAAATGACGGACTCAGCATCGGACCCTGGAGTATTAGAAAGTCCACAAGACAAAATGGCGGGATCAGAATCAAACCCTTAAGTGTTAGAAACTCCACAAGACAAAATGCCAGGCTCAGGATCGAACCCTGGAGCATTAGAAACTCCGCCAGACAAAATGCCAGGCTCAGGATCGAACCTTGGAGTATTAGAAACTCTACAAGACAAAATGCCAGGCCCAGGATCAAACCCTGGGGTGTTAGAAACTCCACAAGACTAAATGCCAGGCTCAGGATCGAACCCTGGAAAGCTAGAAACTCCACAATACAAAATGTTGGGCTCAGGTTTAAACCCTGGGGTGTTAGAAACAAAACAAAATGCCGGACTCAGCATCGAACCCTGGAGTATTAGAAACTCCACAAGACAAATGCTGGGCTCAGGATCAAACGCTGGAGTATTAGAAACTCTACAAGACAAAATGCCAGGCTAAGAATTGAACCGTGGAGTGTTAGAAACTCCACAAGACAAATGCCGAGCTCAGGATTGAAACCCTGGAGTATTAGAAACTCCGCAAGACAAAATGCTTGGCTCAGGATCGAATCTTGGAGTATTAGAAACTCCACAAGACAAAATGCCAGGCTCAAGATCGAACCTTGGAGTAGTAGAAACTCCACAAGACAAAATGCTGTGCTCAGGATCAAACCCAGGAAAGCTAGAAACTCCAAAATACAAAATGTTGGGCTCAGGTTTGAACCCTGGGTGTTAGAAACAAGACAAAATACCGGACTCAGAATTGAACCCTGGAGTATTAGAAACTCTGCAAGACAAAATGCTGGGCTCAGGATCAAACACTGAGATATTAGAAATTCCACAAGACAAGTTGCCAGGTTTAGGATTGAACCTTGGAGTATTACAAACTCCACAAGACAAAATGCCTGGCCCAGGATCAAACCCTGGAGTATTAGATACTCCACAAGACAAATTGCTGAGCCCAGTATCGAACCCTGGAGTGTAAGAAACTCAACAAGACATAATGCCAGGCCCTGGATCGAACCCTGGAGTATTAGAAACACCACAAGACAAAATGCCAGGCTCAGGATCGAACCCTGGAATATTAAAAACTCTGCAAGACAAAATGCCGGACTCATTATCGAAGTCCTTTGGAGTATTAGAAATTCCACAAAACAAAATGTCGGGCTAAGGATCAAACCCTGGAGTATTAGAAACTCCAAAAGACAAAATGGTGTGACATGGCAATACCAACTGCCAACTTCTTATAGAGATTCAAGAACATATTTGTCTTTGATCTACAATTCAAATTGGATGGATTAGACACCTGAGTGGTGCAACAGTAACGAGCTCGCCACATGTGTGAGCAAACAGTTAGTAAACATATGGTCAGCTGGTGTCATATAGTTTTAAGGAAACATGTGATAGTCTTCGTCCTCCCTGGTTGACATGGGCGTGCCCTAATGACTGGTAAGATTTGGCTACGACTAGAAAATCAGAAAAAATCCCAAGTAAAAGATTCTTTTTGTAATGAAATAATAGCTAAATAAACAGTACAAATACCAAACCCAATGTTTCAAGCATTGTTTTAATGATGTTTCAAAGTGTCTGTGATAATGCTGTACTGTACTGCATATTGTAAAGAAAAGCACACATTGAGAATTTGCCATGCATCATGGCTCACCATGAAAACACGAATCAGACAATGAAATAAATATAAAATGAGGAAATCAGCTAAAAAAAAAAACTGTTCAAAAAATCCTGCAGTGAGCCTTGAAATACGAGAAAATAAGTAGTTAATTACTACTGATTACTAGTTAATTAATTTATAAGCGCCATCCGTTTCACACTGGGACTTTTAATTGTGCAGAATAACAGAACACAGTTATGAGAGGAAAAACTACCTTTATTTCTCTGTATAATTCCCCGCTACACTAATGCTAACGCTAACCTCAGTGTTGCACTAGTGCTTGGATACCATCATGGTTGAAAAATTTCTCTGTACCCCATTTGTGCCTGAAAAGCTGGCCTCCCAGGAACTCCTTTAATGGGCCAAACATGGACAAAACATGAAACAAAAACAATAGGGAATGTATTTAAGACCAGAATCATTGAGATTGAGAGATTGAGAAGGAACAGAAATAATTTTAAAAAAAATTACTGAAAAATTAAAGCTTATTGGTTGAATAGTAGCATTTCTTGTTTAGACATATTTACACATTTGCTCTTTATTTTGATAAATTGCAAATATAAATTGCTATAGATACCCAGTCCATCTTAATTATTATAAACAGTGCTGTAACTACAGATTTTGTGTACAGTTAAGTAATATTATATTACAATTTTTAGAGCTAATGCCATTTGAGTATTATTAGAGCTAGGCTTAAATGGCAGCATGTCCATTATGTAGCCAAGTCGTACGTAAGTGCCGTAGTCTTGTGCGATTTCCACTGTACACTGATTAAGTGCTGTGAATTTGTTTTCAAAGGCTTTTTGATTTGTGCTGTCCATATGAATGGCAAACTTCAAACTCAGATATTAATAAGAAATTCATTAGTGCATCACCAGCTACAAAACAAATGGATGCAAATTCTCCATTCTCCCAATTTCTTTTGTCTTTTCAGACTGATCCTAATCTCAAAGAAAGAAGTCTTTGATCTGGGAGCTTGAAGCTCATCATGTATTTTCACGAACGTATGCCTTATGGATGTATTATAGATGTTGAAGTTTTTTCACCACAGTTCCACGTACTATTTTCTTTTAGGTCAAGCTTTATTAAGAACCATGAGGAAGTGCAGCCCTTGGACATTTCTTCCTATTATGTTGTCCTTCTTCACAGCAGCAGGCTTATGGGTTGTGTGAGTATTTAAACCCGTTTGCTTTTTCTTTCTGTAGCTTTAATGGACTAATGATATATCTGGTTTCAAAGTACTTCCATCTGATGTACAGTATGTATACTGGGAAGTATCCTGTATCATATGTCACACTTTGATATGTATTAAACTGTATTGTTCCGATCATTTTAAGACTGCTAATCAGGAACTGAAGAGAATTGAATTAAGATTTGAGAGAATGATGGAGGTGAATTTTTCTTATATGTTGAAAACAGCTATTTTATAGCAGTGGAGGATGACAAAATCACACCACTAAACTCTGAATATAAGTAAGTTTAATGTTCTTCCTTTATATCTTGTATCTTAATATCATATTACAGTGTTATCCATCTGCGTCATACGGATGTTTTTTTTCCACAGGAGAGCATTTTCAAAGTCTCCTCCATATATAAGGTATAAATCAATTATATACTCCCAAAACTATGTTGTTAGTCTTTTTGGAAACTTGCCTTAATACTTTTTTTTCTTAATGCCTCTCTATATTTTAGCATCGCAGGTGATGCTCCTCCTGCCAGCTGTGTTTTTAGCCAAGTCATGAACATGGCAGCTTTTGTGGGTAAATGTTTTGTTTTATGTATTGCAATTTAAGGTGAATGAATAATTACTAGCATAAACAACTATGGTTATGGTTACTGTGAGCATGTCGAGTGGTTTATTGGAAGTACACAGCTGTCTAGAATGTCTTTGTATGCTGTAATATTAAGAATTCCCATTACAGGGACTAAAGGGCCAAAACATGTTTCAAGATATTATCACATGTGAGAAAGTGTTGTAACCAGAAATGGGGGATCTAAATCTGTGTTAATGAATTTAGAATGGGCACAAATGGGTGTGATTTTCAGTAGTCCACATATTTTTGGCCATACAACATACATTTTATATCCAGTTTGTATATTTTATAGTGCATGCATGCCAAATTAACTAAAATAATTTCAATTTGAGTAATATATTTTTAATGTACTGTAGGCATTCCACCATCATGTTACTGTATATAGAGTATTGTGGGCTACTGAAGTTCAGCAAAGAGAATGCTGAACAAAATGTAAATGCAGGCTACGTTACTTAGTATTTATATAATATTACAAGAATATTTTTTGCAGTCTGTATTTCAGGACAGCTCTGTCAGTTTTCCGATAAGCTTAGTTTTAATAACAGCTATTTTTACGTTCGCAGGCTTCATCCTCGGAGTCCTCAGATACTTGCAGTTGAAGCCAAGAGTGTGCAAACCCTGGCTTAATATCATCAGTTTGGGAGCTCTGTCTCTGGCCTGCTTCGGTATGACGTTGGTTGGGAATTTCCAGGTATGGATATCGGTGGCATGGTGTTGTAGTGGTCATCAGTGTGTCCTCACACCTCCAGGGTCAAAAGTTTAAGTCTGTGGAGTTTACATGTTCTCCCCAAGCTCTTTGGGTTTTTACCGAGTACCCCAATTTCCTCTCACAGTGCGAAGACATGCAGATTACTGTAGTCTAGCTGCCATTTCCAAATTCCCCAAAGTATGTAAGTGTGAGAACGTGTCTACTTGTGATGGACTGGCACCCCGTCCAGGGTGTACCCTACCTAGTGCCTCAAGTCCCCTGTGATAGGCTTTATGCTTCATGACATGAGTGAATGACAGTGAGAGTGGTATGGACCTTTCCAGTCACTTGTATTTTGGTGACTGTAGTGATTTTGGTGATTGTGTTTATATGTTAAGTGTATTAAAGTCAAGGGGCTTTATTACAGTATAGTCTTGATATTTTTAAATGTGATTCATTTATTCACTGTTTTATTCACTGTCTAGTTGTCAAATGATGAGGAGCTCCACAATATTGGCACGTCCATGACCTTTGGCCTAGGTACACTGTTTTGTTGGATCCAGTCATTCATGACTTTAAAGGTCAACTTGAGGAACGAAGGCAGACGAGCTGGCATACCCCGCTTCCTCCTGTCTGGGGCAGTCACTTTGTGCATGGTGCTTTGTATCCTTTACATGTCTACCAAACACAAAAACAGTAAGCAAATCAGACAGTGTGTGAGCAACCGAACATTAGTATTTGAATCGTGTTGATTCATTTTTTAATGAGACAATGTGTTTTGCATCTGGCTAGGTTTTACAGCACCTGTTGTGGCTAAACAGTCCAGCAGTCCAGGTGTGTGTGTGTATATATATATATATATATATATATATATATATATATATATATATATATATATATACAGTCAATTGTTATTTTAAGACAGAGGTCAGCTGTTCTGGAATAGTTTTTGCAAGAACATTCTTGTCAAGTCCATTTCAAAACCCATCAAGCACCATGATGAATTTGGCTCTCATGAAGACCATCCCAGGAAAGCAAGAGCAAAACTTACCTTCATGTTCATAAGTTAATTTAGAGTTTCCAGCCATGGAGTTAGAAGGTGTGTCCATACGTTTGACTACCACTGATCACACCGATCAACCATTGTATTTTGACCACCTGCAAACTGTGATGCACTCTGCTCTGTGTTTCGACTTTTTCCTGTTGGAACCAGCATTACCTGTTTTAGCCATTTGAGCTACAGTAGCTCTTCTGTTGGATTTGACTACACAGGCCAGCTTACGCTCCTCACATGCATCAATGAGCCTTGGCTCCCAAGGACCTGTCACTGGTTCACCAGTTTCCCTTCACTGGAAACCACGTTTTGCAGGTACTGATCACTGCAGACCAGGAACATCTTGGGCTATGTCACAGTAGTTTCAGTTAAAATATCTTGTTTTGGGTGGGATATATTAGGAAGAAAGTTAACATTTTCTCCCTGAAGTCGTTGGAAATAGAAATAAATGGGCAAACATAAGGCTTTGAGCAACTTTGAAAAGGGCAGAATTGTGATGTCTAGACAACTGGGCCAAAACGGCAAGTCTTGTGGGATGTTCCCGGTCTGCAGTGGACCTGTGAAAAGTGTCCCAGAGAAGGAAAAGTGGTCAACCATTGAAGGCTGTAAACAGATTTAAAAGACATTTTAATTAACAAAGAACACTGATGATGAACACATGATTATGCTTTCTGTAAGTAGACAGTTGTTTAACATTCAAGGAAGGACTCTCTAGTGACAGTGTTTTGCAAAAGTAAGTTTTTTTTTTTTTTTTTTTTTTTTACCAAGAGTGAGGGATTGGTACTCTGTAACATCTGTAAAGAGGCATTTTATATTTTATAAACCTTTACAAAAGAGTAAAAATTGTGGCTGAGGAGAAATTATTAATAGCTACTATAATAGCTGATCAAATCTTATCTAGCAGACATTCTGCATTAATAAATGTAAATACAAAGGCCTCTCCAAAAGAACTGGGATGGTAGACATTTGGGATGAAAAGATGTAAATGTTAAACAGCTTGTAATATGGCGACTTGGTGCTTGTTGTTAGATTGATGATGAAAACAATTAATAGGTGTGAATGTGTAATCTTGTTTTGAGGGTTTCATCTGTAAAGACTGTGTTTATTGTTTAAAGGGGAAACCAGCATGACAAGAGAGCTGATATGGGAGAAAGCACTGTGTGTAACCAATCTTGGAGAAAAGAAAAAAAAAAAAAAAACACTAGTACTGTATATACCTGCATGCATTCTAATAGTAGGAAATGACACAAAACACATTACCCTACACTACACAACAAATGACTTCATCAGGGTTTTTAGACGGGTCAATTCAAACACAATCAGCATTTAGTCATTTAAAATGCATTTCTGGACCAGATCTTGATGTGAATATCCAAAAGATCTTATAAACAAAAGTGCTTTGAAGTTTCCGTCTTTGGATAGATCCTTACACTGGGTTACTAGGTTACTAACTAAGTACCATCAGTCAAATGCTGGTAGGAATTTTGGAAGGAACCCAAATATCTAAGAAACAGATACGTCTTTAGTCGTCATTTAAAGATCGTCAGTGACTCAGCTGTACGCACATCTAGAGGAAGCTTATTCCACCACCTAGGTGCCAGAACAGAAAACAGTCTAGATGCATGTCTTCCACGCCCCTTCAGAGATGGTGGGACCAGTCGAGCAGTGCTGGAGGATCGGAGGGAACGTGGTGCAGTGCGGGGTGTGATTAGAGCTGAGAGGTAAGTGGGTGCTGGGCCGTTTTTAGCTTTGTAGGCGAGCATCAGTGTTTTGAATTCGATGCTGGCAGCTGCAGGAAGCCAGTGGAGGGAGTGGAGAAGTGGTGTGGTGTGGTGTGGGAGAACTTGGGAAGGTGCAGAGGACGAAAGGTTGGACAGAGGCAGACCTGCCAGGAGTGAGTTGCAGTAGTCCAGTCTTGAAATAACAAGAGACTGAACAAGCACCTGAATATCCTGTGTACAGAAAAAATTAGCGAATTCTTTTGATGTTGCAAAGAAGAAATCGTCAAGAGCGTGTAAGGTTAGCAATGTGTGGAGAAAAAGACCAGAGTTACCCCAAAGCTGCAGGCAGTGACATAAAGGAGCGTATACACCTCGAATACAAATCTTTTTACATTGTTAAGAAGAAAAAAAACAAATGAATTGGCTTGTCATTCCAATACTTTTGGAGGGGACTGCAAGTGATTTAAAAGCATTATGTCAACAATAATTACATTTAGTCACTGGCAAATTGCTGTAATATAAGACCAACAAAATAATTTGGGACGTGCTGTCATACCATTGCGGTGTATAAGAATTATTGTATGCCTGCACCAGCATTAGAATGTTTAAAAAAACAGCACTGAAAGTGAAGTGACGTCATAACTGCTTACTGTATGAATACTGAGTTCAAATAAACTTAATAAACACATGTTCCGTCTTAACACACTATCAGACTTTGCTCTAATGGCCCAGCGTCTGCACATGCACGCCGCTCGGGCACAGTGGGCACTGGTCATGTTCTTCTTGACGTTCCTGGGCTCATTCGCTATCGAGTTCCGTCACTACCACTTCGAGATTGTGTGCAGCGATGACCAGGAGCCTCCAATCAGCCTGTCAGAGACCTTCTCTGAGGTCTCAGAGTACCAATCAGACCAGCTATAAGACTCTCCGGATTCTGTTTCTTCACCAGAATTACCACAACCTCCATTATTTATTACCTTCAATAATAATGCATGTTTAGAATAATGAAGTATGTTTCTTTTCTCGCAGGTATACTACAAAAAATATGAGAAGCACAAATAGACATCATGTCTGAATCAAAGCAAGTTTTTTGTATCGCAGGTGCCATGAAGTGTTTTACACGGAAGATGTGTGTATAGATAGTGATGGTACATATTAGATTTGTGACTAGATATCATTTGTATTACTTGAGAAAGACACCTGATCATCTACCAGAGAATAAGCATAAATGAAAAAGTCAATGTCTGAAGTTTAGTTTTAAATATAAACACTAGTTCTTTGCACATTTTATGCACATTTTTTATCAAGATCAAAATAATTAAAAAATAATAATTAAAAGTGCTGTGTATTTTGTACATTATTCATAAGAGTATGTTTTTAGCCCTACTTAATGAAGATTTATATTAAGGCGATTTAAGTATAATGGCATTCTACTACATGGTACCACTGACATTTTCTTCAAAGGTGGTTAAATTCCAGCTATTATGATATGGTGAATTTGAAATAATAAATGTACAATATTTACCTTTATCAATTTTCTCCTAATACAGATAAAAACCGACCATACAAAGACTAGAATATATTAAGAATCATAATTGTGGGGAAAAAAACAGTGCTTTATCTCCTTTATATCTCCTTATATTAAAAATATGGGCTAGGTATGATCAGCTTTCTTTTTATCTATATTGAAAATCATATGCATTCAGGAGATCTTGCCACATCGATTTTCTGTAGTGATAGGAATTATCTGTAAAACACATACTTAATGCAATTATTTTGTAAAATCTTCACCACAGTTGAGTTTAAGCTTAGACATATTGATCGATTTATTTATGTTTTAGGTTTCGTTTATTTTCAACGACTACATTACAGGTCCTACATGACCTGTAACTGCATATCCAAGTTGCACATTTGCTTTTGGCAATACCGGTTTTACATAATGATGTTTGAAATATCGTTTGAGAGCATAACATACGTTTACTAGATTGAGGAAGAGGTACATTTACAGTGAAAATAATTAATAACTTAAATTACACGTCAACACTTTCATATCATAGTAAACATTCAAATAGAATGACAATTTTATAAACTTCACTGTTTTGTTTAAAAAAAAAAAAAACATATGCAAGCACCTTGAGTTTAATTATAATGCACTTGGCACTTGCTGCATAACATTTTTTCCCCCCACAAGTAACAAGCCATAACTCGGTGATCCAATGCCAGCCCATCTTTGATACAGTCCACTTGAGGGGTGCTGACATTGTTCTGTCCTTGTATGTTAGGCTCTTCCGGATAGTTTCAGCTGGTTAAAAGTTGTAATGGTTGTATAATGGTTCCTCTCCTCTTCAGTCAGCTCCATGTTGCCTGGTCGCACAACCACAGCCACGTTCACCCCAGCATCCTCTGCTGCTTTTGCTTCTGCAAGTTGAGAAGATCGAGTGCTGACTATTAATCAAGTAAGCAATATGCAAGCAAGTATAAGGTGTTATATTAGTTTACTTCAAGACTATTCTTTTGTTAATTTTTCTAACAATTGGGTGGCCTGCCACTAAAGGTGCCAAAAAATGTTTGTCAGATGAAATCAAAATGTTGAGTAGAAATCAAGTTATGAGCAGTTATGTGCCAGGTTTAATAATCTACTTTAAAATAAGCTACTAATAATAATACTAACAAACACCTGCACCAATAGATATTAATTAGAAAAGCTAAACTGAATGTTTTTATTGGGATTAGTTAATATTTTCACCACTGAAATAACAGTGCTGAAGTGCTATAAGTGAATTTTAACATGCTGAATTAATTTTAAGACTTTTTTTTTTAATCATCACTAAACATCTTTATTTGATCTACTTTTTTGATTCACTCTCCAATCGGATTTGGGGGACAACGAAAGAAATACAACTTGGCGTAAACAAGACATAAGATACTCAACTTTACAAAATTTTATCTCTTTGTATTAAGTTAGGCTGAGTTTTCTACTTTATAGAAAGACAGGCAGACCTGCACGTAAGTGGACTTCAGCCTGAAATAATATCTGATTAGATTAAAGTTGATCTGCTTATTTTTAGCTTTAACCTTTAAACTATTTCTAAAAACTCTGATTCTAAATATACTCTTTACAATCAATGTGGTTTATATCAGAATAGGTTTCATTTCCTGATGGCTAAAGGCATGAATCTATCTACACCACACGTAAATTACATCACATAAGAAAATTTAATCATAACGTGGTGGTGCACCATCATAACCAAGTGGGTAAACACTTGGTAATTTTCATTAACCCAATAAGAAGTTAGAGTGGGCATCAAATTAGTGACCAACACAACTTAATTTTTTCAGACTTGGTCATGGCTGCCATGGCCTTATTCGCAAATAGTACTGTGATTTTAAAACTTTAAACTGCAGTGGGTAGACATGGCATTATTTTTTGTCAGTGATTAGAATGATTGATGTTAAGTTGCTGTAGACAGCAATACTGTCCAAAGACCTGGTTACTACCAGTCGTTACACATGCTTTTATGAACCAGAAACCACAGCCCTGCCCTTTTTTCAATTTGCCCAATGGACCAAGGATCAAGAATTCTCAGTTCAAAAGGTCTCAGGTTGCCTTACCAATTGACAAAAGAAATAAATCATCAACTTTTTTTTTTATCTGTATAATATATTAGACAGTGGCAGTTAAAGAGGAAGAAGCAAGGTAAAAAATAAAAAAGACAAATGAATTAACACCATTTTGTACCCACCTCGCGTGACATCTGTTAGAAACATAATTTCTTCTGGTGAGCAGCCAATCCTCTCTGCAATCTTTTCATAGCTTTTACTCTCCACTTTAGCACCAATGTTGGTGTCAAAGTGACCATCAAATAGCTGCAAGAGACATTCAGAAAGATATTCAAATACTACAACCTACAACCATAAAACAGGCATGTTACAAGAAAAAGGCAGACAAATTAGAACTTGCATCTAATAGATCTCCTTGAACTGAATAGCCAAAGAGTAGCTTCTGGGCTTCTATGCTTCCTGAAGAATAAATGTAGACTTTAAGACCATCCTGCTTCCATCTTCTTATAGTAGGAACTACATCCTGATACACTCTGCATCAGAAGACAAACACACAATTTACCTCATATACGAGTATAAATGCAAAAATAATGTCTGTATGGAATGAAAATTTATACTTTTTCTGAATCATGTAAAAATGTGCTTTGACTGGGGTGAAGACAGCTTCTGCATACTTACTCGCCTTTAATCCTCCCTGAAACATAGGCTGCTCGCCACATGTGGCCTTGTAGCTGCTTGAGAGCAGTGGTCTTTCTGTCCGCAGCCATCTGCCAGAGGACACTATCAACCACCTCCCGGATTGCCTTCTCTTCGTCCGTGTGAACTGTCTGGTCTACGGCATGAACTGGGCATGCTCTATTTTGCTTTAAGTCTTCCTCGGTCTGAAAGACAAATGCCACATAAAATACGTCTGATTATTTGGGACAAAAATGTACACCAGTACATTAACACTCATAACATTAAAACCACCTAGATTTTAGGTTCCCTTTGTGCCACTGGGGCATCCTAACCACTTAAGCATCTCTCCCATTCACTATGGCAGCGTGTTGTGGTGTCTCGCACCAAGACATTGGCGCCGGAGACTTCAGTTACTTTGGGTTACAAGGTGGGGCCACCATAGATCGGACTTGCTTGTCCGGCACACCCCATTGGTGCTCAACTGGATTGGAATGCAGGTTTAGAGTCATTGTCAGCAGCCTTGGGCTCAGTGTTCTGCTGCCATTTTTCAGTAATTTTTGCTACATTGTCTTTTCTGTGGGACCGAACAAGACGGATTTAGTTTATTTGCGATTTATTTTTAAGTTTGTACAATATGCACTGTTTATTATATAATAGAATAAGCAATATTGCAAGTCTGCAATGCACGGCCTTCTAGATAACACATGGTTAAACATTTAGCTATGGTGACCTAACTAGCCAACCTTAAAGACACTCTGTGTACATGCAGGATACTGTATCTCAATAAAAAATAGTGAAGCCAAAAATACAAGATATATGGTCCTATAAATATACAGAACTGCCTAGATCAGCATTAGATCTACAGTTTTTTTTTTTGGGTGGTGGATCATTCCCAGTGAAGCCTAAGTCTCCTGGGATAGGCTCCAGGCTCCCCGCCACCCTGAATACAGGATAAAGCGGTATAGACGTTGAGTGAGTGAATGACAGTTATTGTTTGTTCTGTCTGCCACACCTCAATACACTTCAACCTGAACTTGGGAGAGACACACACACACACCCACACACATGATGTCTGAAGATCGCTGTTTATTATCAGCAAAAGAGAGGATATTTAAGCTTTTGGCCAGGTGCCCTGTGTCACACACGAGCCCAACTTCAAAAGAACCAGTTATCAACATGTAAGACCCGGTGACAGACAGATGAGAGGAAATGCAATTGCATTTTCCAGTTAAACAATAGGCTTCAAGCAAACACAAGCTGTTTGTATATTCATATTTATATTATTAATATTTTTCTGGATACGGGCTATAGAAAGTGTGTCATGAAGGGAGTAGTTTTATGGATATAGACCCTTCTCATCATATTTGTTATTGGCCTTTCGGCTGACACAACACGGGCCTTTTGCAAGGCAGGCAAAGCACCGACCACTGAGCCACCAGTGCCCACCTTATTATAATACCTTACACTTCAAAAACAAAACAAACACACATGGAGAATCAGCAGAAGTTAGCACTATTGACTCACACCACAGGGGTTGAAGGTTCAAATCTTACCTCCGGTCTGTGTCCGTGATGTTTGCTCTCTGAAACCAACTTTCTTTCAGCTGCTCTCGTCAAGAGATCACCACAGCGGACCAACCGCTCCACAAACAACTTGCCACAAGTTTTATGAAGGATGTCCTTTCTGACGCAACCCTCCCATTTTTCTAGCCGGGTTTAGAACCTGGCACTGCATGCATTGGCTGGGTAGGACGGTGCAACTGGACGGTGCATCTGGATCCTCAGATCCCCAAATCAACAACCTAGAGCCTTAGAGCCACCACTCCCATTTGCATGTTTTCTTTGTACTTAGTGGGTTTCCCTGGTTCCTTCTTTAAAAAAAAAAAAAAAAAATGCATGCATCGTAGGCGGGTTGGAATGGACAATTGAACAGTGTCCATTGCCTTTGCCCTCAAAGGGGTTGGCACCCATCTATGGAGTTCCTGGACCCCTTTTACCCTTCCAAAGTGTGCACAGAAACCAAGTGCTGCATTGGATCATTCTTCTCAACCCATGCTCACGTGATAAACTAGTCAACATTATGAAATGTGCACATAACAAATAGACAAATTATGTGAATCTGTGTGAATGCTGCAGTAAAGTGACCTGTTTCTTTAGGAGCTGAACATCCTGCTTGCACTCATCCTCCTCCCAGTGCGCACCCAGGTACTCTTCCAAGTGCTCTTTGATATATGGGAATAAAACATCCTGCATGACAAATAAACGTTAGTTATTCCATAATCACGCGATCACACTAATATCTAATATCACACTCCTAACAAATCACTCCTACCTTTACAAACGTGATAGGAGTCGTGGTTCCTTCAATGTCCAACAGAAAAACGCTAACGTTCTCAGGAACTGTAACCGTTGCCATTTTTTGTTATTTCTCTCAAATGGACAACGACAAACTCGTCACGACGATTTGCAGTAACAAATGCGTGTTTAAAAACGAGTTTAAGGAGAGTACTACAGGCTCGAGAAGCGAAAACAATTCATACGAGGAACTGCACTGTAACCAGCTAGCAATGTGCTAACACATGGCTCAGTCAACGGGTTGCCAGGTAACTTTAACCAAATCCCCATTAATGTTAAGTCTGCTTTCAGTCCATTCAGTGAGTTGACGTTGTCAAGTCTGATTATTGTAAATCATGCAATAATTATAAGATTGTACTAATTGAAACAATGCACGATTTTGCTATTATGAAAGTACTGTTTTTGTAGTACTAAGTTCAGCCTTTATTCGTCACATCTATATTACTGAACTATCTTTGCATATCCCACCTTTTTTTGTTAGTAGGCCAGGGTTAGCCATTTTTACAGCATCCCTGGAGCAGACAGGGTTAAGGGCCTTGCTCAAGGGCCCAATAGTGGCAACTTAGCAGAGCATTGGCTCAAATAACAGTATTTGCCACAATTTACCCCTTAACTATAATCATGAAGGACCATTTTTCCTGCACATTTTAGTGCTTTCTCAGCTCCCACCACAACTGATTTAACAAATAAATTAAATATCTGCCTTTCTTAATTGAAGTGATCAGGGAAAACATTAAAATGTGCTCCAGAAATAAGGTGGTCTATAGGTCCAATAACTCAATGGTAGGTTTCTCGCTTGCCATGGGGGAGGCCTTAGTTCAGTTCACACCCAATGCCCAAACCCCAGCCACTGGATAAAGTGTCGATCCAATGTCTGGGTAAAATGAGAGGGCTGGATCAGGAGGTGTTGCATCCGTGTAAAACCTGTACCAAGCTGTGTGCGGATCAGATGTACCGCTATGGTGACCCCTCAATGGGAGCAGCCAGGAAGACCAATGGTGGCCACCGCCAATAATGCTCCGTCACAAAGCAAAAGTTGACTCGAATTGGTTTCATGAACCTTTTTACAAAAAATAATAATAATAATTTCCCAAATTTTATTTACTTTAACTGTTACATTTTCTTCTTTTAAGATATATAGTTTAAAAGTAAGTGGCAGCATGGTGGAATAGTGATTAGCACTAAGGAATTTCACACCCAGGGTCGAAGGTTCAATTGTATGCATGGAGTTTTAATGCTCACCCACGTGCTTAAAGGGTTTTTACTCTTCAGATTTCTCCCATAGTCCTAAGCCAAAATAGGCTAATTGACATAGTGAATTTGTTAAAACTTGTGTGTCCTGAACTGGATTGGCACCCCGTCTAGGATGTACTCCAACTTTGTGCCCTGAGTGACCTGGGACAGGCTCCAGGGCCCGCCACATTGTAAAGGATAAGCGGGAGAGTGAGTGAATGAGTGAGTGAGGTGACTAAATGATTAATTAAACCTGAAGTAATTTTTTCCGTAATATTTATTTTCACTCACTCTAACTCATTATAAGCAGTATAGAGTAATGAGGGGCCAGGAGGGCACAGTTTGGGGTGTAACCTTGAAAGGGTGCCAGTCCCTCGCAATGCACATAACCCTGTCTGCTCCAGATATGCTTCATCGTGGCTAATCCTACATCTAGACCCTGGCTTTCTTACTGATATATATAAAGAAACAAGTTCACTGTACTGAAGTAAAGGTTTCTTCTTTCTCCTCATATATAATGTTCTGAACAAAAGGATGTATTTTAACGTCTATAATGCCAATCTGGCAACTCCAAACGCTTGGTTTCAGCCTACCGGGAAGTCAAGATTCAATGATTTGCACATCAACAACTCAAAGTACTTCCGGTGGATAATAACCACTGTAGATCATTGAGTTTGCGTTTCTTAATGGCCACTGCATGTGGATCAGATTCTAGTAGAGTTGCTAAGCAGAACAGAACGTTAACAGATTCTACCCGATTTGAATTTGTTTATTAAAACTAACAATATAGACCAAATAAATCTATCATATCAAATGTAATTATTTGTAAATGTAATTATAAAATATAATTATTTTATCAATAATATGGGATGTGGTTATGTGCTATTTTAATATTCACAGTTCATGTTTTTGAAATTCCACCCATCCATCTAGGATCCATCTACTTCTGTAGTCCAACTATGGACCATGGAGTGACCATTGTATTTATTCCCATTACATTTACATATGCATTCACACACAACAGGTAATTTGAGAATACCAGTTAGCTTAATCTGCAGGTCTTTGATCTTTAGGGGGAAACTGGAGGAAACCCACCAAGCTCTTGGAGAACATACAAACTCCACACACATAGACCTGAGGTGGGAATCAAACCTGGACCCTGGAGGTGCAAGGGGACAATTCTAACCACACCATTTTTTTTTATTTCCCAACTATATTACATCATCTTGGTGTAATCAAATCGATTCAATTCAATTCAATTTATTGGGAAATCTCTTATTTTATTCTAGTGTAAGTACCCGTCGTTGATGGGAAAAAAGTTTGTAGAAATAGTTAAAAAGTTCAAGCTTAAAATTAGCTGATCAGCTCTAATGTAATCAGTGATATTATTAATTCATGTTGAACTCTGCGTACAAGACTGCCTGAAACAAAGATGAAAAAGATGAAAGGGAGGATATAGAAAAGTTTGTGTTTATGTCTTTTTTATGCAAAGTTGTACTTTTTTTGTCATCGGACAAATTCACTCCCTGTTCTGTAATCGGAGAGTGAATCACAGATGAGAAATCGAAAAAGTAGATCGGATAAAGATCAAGTTTTGTCTTAAAATGACTCCATTCACTTGTGCAGGTGGTTGTTCGTAGATTATTAAATCCAGCACAAAACTGTTCAAAACTTTGCCTTTTAACGTTTTTAATTAAAAAACTTCAGGTAAAAAAAGTTTCATCAGGCAGTTTTGTGTAATGCTTTGACAAAATCTAGACAGATATACAGAAAAATTGGAAAGACACTGGTTTTGGGTCCTCCAATGTTTGAAATGTAAAGTGGTGAAAATATTAACTCATTTTGTTTTCACTTATGATGCAGGTTAAACTTCAGGCAGATATCTAAGTACTGCAACAGTGACAATATTTTTGCAGTACTTTTATATATATATAGTATATCAAATCAAGTAGGCTTTTATTGTCATTTCAACCATATACTTATTTGCACAGTGTGGTTATATTGCAAAATCCTAAGCTATATATATATATGTGTGTGTGTGTGTTTATTTAAAATTTTTTAAAAAGAGCAAAACAAAAAAGAGCTAAAATGCTTTGAATTTTAAGGTATCAAAGACCGAACACGCCTGCTGCCGCCTGCTGCTGTTGTCCTTGCGCTCCGCCTATTTATCCACACGCCCCGCCTTTTTCCCTTTCGCATTCTCGGATTGCTCTATTGCGTCACCGTCCGCCATTTTAAGCAAACGGGTCAGAGTGTTTGTGTTTGCCGCTGTGTCGTGGTCTTTTATAATCACACTAATTCACATAGATATTTGATTGCACGGGAATACAGAAACTCCAAAATGCAGGCGGAACACGAACAGACCGACTTCAGCACGGATGAGTTTCCGGAGGGGTCCAAAATAAACGCAAGCAAAAATCAGCAGGATGATGGGTGAGTGGCGGCGCTAGGCCGGGGCAACGCGGCCTAACAACGCCTCGGCTTAGCTAGCTAACACTGCTAATCTGTCTCGTTTAACTGCCTTTTTCTATGTTTAGCTTATTTTAGGTGATGCTGTTTATTTTTTTAACATGAGTTTTTAACCTTTTTATAGTAATTCTTTGAAAAGTGATTTTACATCAGAAAACGGCTGTTTTCAGGATTTCTCTGCGGTTTGTCTCCCAGAGCTTAAGCTAGCGGTTGCAGAAAGCTCAAACGTGGCGTGCAAGTCGCAAGTTAGGTCGTTTAGAACAAACCCGCGGGAATTATCTGACCGTCTTTGAACGCTCAACTTTCGCATGCTAAACAATATAATGGCCTGTTTTAAGGTCGATTTATGTTGTTGTAGTGAACAGATCAGTTTCCTACCGTGTGACTAGTTCGAATTTATTACACTATGAATATCCCGTAAGCGGTGATGCTGTGTTTCAGCACCATGTCCCTGCTGATCTCAATGCTAAACTGAAAGTTGGGTATTACTTTAAAATCAAACCCATTTTTTTCTTCTAAATTACAGGAAAATGTTTATTGGCGGTCTGAGCTGGGATACCAGCAAGCAAGACCTTAAAGACTACCTGTCTAAGTTTGGAGAAGTGTTGGACTGTACCATCAAAACAGACCCCATGACTGGCAGATCCAGAGGTTTTGGGTTCGTTCTCTTTAAAGATGCTGAGAGTGTCGACAGAGTGAGTGCAGTACATTTTAAAATGCAATATTAAATGGGGGTTATTGTTGATTATTTCATAAAATTTATCTATGTAAATCAGTGATCAAAGTCCAATTATTTATTTTTAAACTTTATTTTCTGTAAGCAGTGTAACATCACTTAATAAAAATCCATGTTTAATTGTGGCTTGTGATTTATTTAATTTGAATTTTTTTTAGTAAAATGTGCCAAGTTTGATTTCCATCCATGTGGTATTTGTTTTTTTGTGGCAGGGGTCCTCTCGTAAATTTTATTGTTACTGTACATTGTTTTCAGGTTCTGGAGCTGAAGGAGCACAAACTAGACGGTAAACTGATCGATCCAAAGCGGGCCAAAGCCATGAAAGGGAAAGAGCCACCGAAAAAAGTCTTTGTTGGAGGTCTTCGTCCAGAAACAACAGAAGAACAAATTCGGGAATATTTTGGTTCCTTTGGTGATGTAAGTCATATGACTTGTATTATCTAATCAATATCACAATGAATTGGAATTTGTTGCTTAAGCCTGGTGCTCGGAACAGATCTTTACCAGACATATGCAGTTGGTGTCAAACAGTAAACATTTTTGTCCCTTCTTGAAATAGATCGAAAATATTGAACTCCCCGTGGACAGCAACACAAACGAGAGGCGAGGGTTCTGCTTTGTAACATACGTGGATGAAGAACCTGTTAAAAAGCTTTTGGAAAATAGATACCACAACGTTGGAGCAGGAAAGGTATACCGGCATTTTGTTTGAACCAATACAGGTATTCATGGCTGGCATGTGTCTAAATAATATGTATAATTTTTTTGTTTGTTTTAGTGTGAAATTAAAGTCGCCCAGCCTAAAGAGGTTTACAGACAGCAGCAGAACAGAAGTGACAGGGGAGCAAGAGGAGGATTCAGAGGTCGTGGGCGAGGAGGTATTTTGTTTGGTTTACAAGCACTGTTTAAAAAAATAAAAAATAAATCATTTGTGTTACTGTTTTGCTTATAAGTTTTAAATTGCAAATTCTTAACATCGTTGTCTCGTTCCAACTCTTTGTGCAGGACCAAGTCAAGGTTACAACCAGGGGTATGGTGGCTACTATGGGCAGAACTATGGAGGTTACGGCAACGGATACAACCAGGGCTATAATGATTACTCTGGGTATGACTATTCAGGCTACAATTACCAAAATTATGGATATGGACAAAGTTATGATGATTACAATGGTAAGTTTAAGTACCTTGTGTGTGTGTATATAATGAAAATGTCAACTACTGTTTAATTCTTCTAATTCCTTTTTTTAATTATTATTAATTCCAATAGGTCAACAGAGCAACTATGGCAAAGTCTCCCGAGAGGGTGGAAATCATCAGAACAACTACCAGCCATATTGATGAAATGACCTGACCTGCCAGAATAAATGGTAAGGTTAGAATCCAAGCCTTTTGTTTGGCATTATGTGTGAACTTTAAAGATCAATAGACAAAACTGACTATCCTGAAACAGAGTGGTATGCATATTAATGCATCACATTTTGAATGCAATTTTAAGGATATGTCTATAGATCTTTAATTGCTAATGCTTGCACAGCAGTTTCTTTTTTTTAATAAAATCTCTTCAGAAAAACGTAAGTGTTTTTCTGTAGATTTTCCCGCTTTTCTCCCTGCTTTTTAACAGGTGTTCATAAGGAAATAACATAAACTTGATAGCATTGCTAACAGGTAAAGTACTGCTAAAGGGTACAGAGTGAGGGCACCTCTCCTGATTTTTCCATTCTTTCCCTAATTCTGATTATTATACCTTGTTTGTACCTGCCAGTGGGGACTTCATTGCAGGCCGTGTGTCACCTGACCACGAAATTCTCTGGGCGTCGCACATAGCGGGCAGAGAGCACGGCATGCACGAGAAAAAGCTGTCCTTGTGGTATGGTCTCTTCAAATTTCCTGTACCAGCGTTAAAGAGCAAACGTTAAGCAGGAGATCTCTCGTTTTCCCTTAATTTATCAAGGTTTTGTTTAACAGTTTTAAAATGGATTTTTTACAGGTATTTAACAGTGAACCCTAAACTGTTCGTTAACCTTGCTGTTTATTCTCTTTTTTTATTTTAGTGTTCTTGTATTTCAGTTCTGGAGCTTCAGTGATTTTATTTTCTTTATTATAATTTTTTTTCTTTTGTTTGTCTAAAATGGTTCCCACCCCATAAATTGCATAAAACTCATAATGCTTGCTTTTTCTTTAGACTCCATAGAGAACTTCAAATGGTACACGTCAGTCCTTTTCCTTAAGACATAGATGATAAAGATCATATGTAAACCATTTTTTATGGAGACATTAAAAAAGCTTCATGCAATAAATATATGTTTGGAAATTACCTTAAAATTAATGACACTTTTTAAAGGGTATGCTCATTTTCAGTGAGCTTGTCTACCACCCGCTCAGTGGAGCTAAACGTTTCGCTGGACATGTGTGCGCTTTTAGTAGCATTAAGTTATACATATGATCTTTAGTCTTGAATGGTGATCTTAATAGCTTAAAGTCAACAGCTCACGAAGTTAAACTGAAACATGGGAGGTGGTCTTTTTCAGTGAAACTCTAGCCTCTGCGGAGTAGGTAATGTTTCATCTCGTCTGTTTTAGGTGGGCAGACTTGAGCGTTCGTACCCTGGAGGCAGCTCGTGGATACCCTGTTCTTCTTAAACAAAGAGCGTCTTGATTTTAAAGTACTTTTGTTTCATTGTCCTCAGATGAAGACATTCACAGTCAGACCTTGTAAATATTGTTTTCAAGTTTCTTATCCTGTGCTTTGTTCAAGTAGACCCTTAAAGTTTTTGTGATGTGTGCTTAGATCCTAATTTGCAAAGTGTCCTTTTTGTCTTATTTTTTCAGTTTTGGATAAATGGAAATTAAAAAAAAAAATTAAAATTGGGGTACAAAAACATGGCTGTGTGGTGTTTGTGTGGTTTAATGAATTTTTAAATGTTTAAATGGACTGCATTGTATATAAAACCTGGAAATTGTGGATATAGTGTACAGTTATATAATAATAAAAAAAGCTCTACACACGTTTCTGGGTAAAAGATAAACACTGAATTTACATTGTGAAGATGTCTTCTTGAGGGTACAATCACAGTGACAAAGTTTAGTTTCTCTTACAGTTGAGTTCACCTTTTATTAAGTGATATATGGCTATTTAAAAATAAATAAATAATGCTGAAATAAAAGCAAAGCCTGTTGCATAAACGAGGCACTGATTTGACGCTCTAGTTGCGCTTCACGAACTCTTGCTCCCTCTGCCTCCATTTTGTGCCAGAACACTGCTGTGCGCCAACAAAAGTAAAGACTAAGAGCGAACATCTTAAGGAAATATATTCCTTATAGTTGGAATCGAAGTAAGTTGCTTTCGAATTTGCGAATTTTCTTAGAAACTGAACGTGGTGCCCTTTGCGCCCCTTTTTGTGGTTTTTAAAGCTGGATATCGGCCATCAGTGAAGGAAACTCGCTAGCGTTGAATCGGAGCGAGAGAGAGAAAGGCAGACGGACGGGGGGAAAATGGAGGAGCAGTTCATCGGAGAGGATCCGTCTATGAAGATGGAGGAAGACGAAGAAGCGATTATGGACGAACAGATACAGGCGGTCAGTGATGGAGGTCCGGGAGAAAGCGAGGGATCGAAGATTGATGCGAGTAAAAACGAGGAAGACGAAGGGTAAATTATTTCATCAGACTACGAAGAAACGCTGATGGTTAGATAGAAACTTAGCCAAAACAAGCAAAGTATCCAAGTGCATGTTCATATGGAAACTTCAAAATCGAAATAATTTCATTTAAATCAGGGTTTTATTTTTCTTACATGCATGTTTTCTTTCCCAAGTATATGCTATATAATATTACTATTAAGTATTTTCCACATCACTCTTGGTAAGCTTTCATTTGGACTGATCTGATGACGTTTCTAGCTAGCCTAGCTAACCGGTAAAGCAAAGCCGGCTAGTTAACTTACTCAGTTAATTTTATAGCAAATATCTAACCAATATAAACTAGTTAGTTTTATAGCAAATATATAACCAGTATAAACTAGTTAGTTTTTAAAAATATATAAAAACAGACATTATTAGCCATAACCAGACTAACTGGAAATAGATGTTGAATGAAACCTGTCAGGGCCTTGGAAGCTATGTAGCTAACCTTGTAATGATAGTTCTGTTTTCATACACTGTTGTAGCAACGAAATATTACAATGTAAAATTCAGACTTTTTGTATCGTTTTTTTTCTTCTTCTTCGGTGCGCATTACAATTACGCATTACCTTTGTTTTAACCATAGAATGTTTCAATAAAACAAAACACCTGCTAATAAAGCAGCTAGCACGCTAATGTGCCCAGGTTTTAGATCATAAATAAGGGCAATTAAATGTTTCTGCTATACTGATCTAATTCTAACAAGCACAACTTGACAAATTGATGAATTTCATTTTTCTGTTATTTCTCGGAATAGTGTCAGTGGTGCCATGCAAACTAGGTACACAAGCTAAGTCACTTGTGCATTATTTGAGTAAAATGTAAGGGAGAATAATTTCAGGATGTCGCACATGTCATGAAAAAAAAAAATAATAATAATAATATGCACCTTTTTGTCTGACAGAAAAATGTTTGTTGGAGGTCTGAGCTGGGACACAACGAAAAAGGACTTAAAAGATTACTTCGCCAAGTTTGGGGAGGTTGTAGACTGCACTTTAAAGCTGGATCCTATGACTGGTCGATCCAGAGGCTTCGGCTTCATACTGTTTAAAGATGCTGAAAGTGTGGAAAAGGTAATGCTCATCAGTATGCTCTGTTTTGATCTTCAAACCCATCAAATATGTGGAATAACACTCAACTTATATGAAAAATAATAAGCGTCGTTAAACAGAGGGATAAACAGTACCACACCAAAGTTTTTTTTTTTAACAACTTGTCCCAAAATCCCTACAGCAGTTTCCACATAACATCCTTATTTATGACGCTGGGATGGTTTATAGTTACGTCTAATGTTCCAAATCTACCAAATAAGTTTTTCAGTTATTATTTTCACCAGGATTTTTTTGTTTTCTGTGGCTTGAAGTTAATAAAATAGCAAAAACACAACATACCATAATACCAATAAATTGGAAAGCGAAAGGTCTGTTGTTCTGAATACTTTCCTTCAGCGGAAAACTTACTCACCATTATTTACTCACTATTATTATGTGTTATATATACATTTCCCTTCAGAACCCTTTAACATATCAAAATAATGTGTTATTCTTTATTTAAATAACAAAACATTTGTTATTAGCTTTGGATAATGTGGAGCCACAGCATACAAGTCTCTCTGAAAGAGTTGTTACTTTAGAAATTATATCATGTTAGAACGCTCACATTATAATAAGCACTTTAGATTAGAGGTTTTAGTAAATCAACCTATCTAACACTGTTTGAGTGCAAACATAACTCTGCAGTGTCGTGGCATTTCCAGTATTTCAGGAGTTTAACACATACCTTTTTATTAGTTAGCCTATTATTTACATATTGTTCTACTGTACAGTACATATATATGTTCTAATGGTATATTGTGTTTATATATATATATATTGTTCTAATATACAGTCTAATATACAGTTCTGTTTTCTTCTATAAAAGATAGCATCCACATAATAGTAATGATATGTCATCTATTTGCAATTTGCAGGTTATTCAACAAAAAGAACACAAACTTAATGGAAAAGTGATCGACCCAAAGAAAGCAAAAGCCATGAAGTCTAAGGAACCCGTGAAGAAGATCTTCGTCGGCGGCATTTCACCAGACACTCCTGAGGAGAAGATTAGAGAGTACTTTCATGCATTTGGAGAGGTGGGTTAAAATGATCTTTCGAATTCCTTTTGGTCTATTCAATATGGGTTATATATAAAATGTATTTTATATGAATTAAAATATATTCATCTTGATGATTTAATTATATTTATTTTTAACCTCATGACAAGTATTGTTGTTTCTGCTGTCAGGTGGAGTCTATTGAGTTGCCAATGGAGAACAAAACAAATAAAAGGCGAGGATTCTGTTTTATTACCTTCAGAGAGGAGGAACCAGTGAAGAAAATCATGGAAAAGAAGTACCATAACATTGGCCTAAGCAAGGTATGGCATATTGACATTAGTTGCATTAATTAAAATTGCATTAATTGTTATTATTAAAAAAGCTAATACAAATGACCAGTAATCAGGTCCAGAAATAGTATAATGGCATTAATGCAAATGTTAATGCTTGTATGTACTTGCTTTTACACACACACACACAGTGTGAAGTCAAAGTGGCAATGTCAAAGGAGCAGTACCAACAGCAGCAGTGGGGTGGCAGAGGTGGCTTCACCTCTCGAGGTCGTGGGAGAGGAGGTGAGTGCTGTTTGTGTAAAAACAATTTTATGAGTACGTCCTGGTATACTGAACTGACAGAGCATGCATGCTGAATATGACACTTGCATTTGAAAAAAATATAACCATTCATTTTTAATAGGGAGCAAAAACAAAAACACTGAGCTTATGGGGAATAACATTGGAAATTACAAACTTTTGCCGTGCAGCACCGACTAATCTTGACTTGGGGTACAAAGACTCAATAAATCAAAATAAGTTTACTTGGATAGTTTGATGTCATATATCACACGCATTCACTCAATGTCTATACTGCTTAATTCTGTATGCTGGAGCCTGTCCCAGGAGACTTGGGGCTGGCCAGGGTGCAAATCCATCGCAGGGCACACACACATACACTCATTCACACACTACGAGCAATTTGGGAATGCCGATTAGATTAATCTGCATGTCTTTGAATGGTGGGAGGAAACTGGAGTACCTGGAGGAAACCCACCAAGCACGGGGAGAACTTGCAGACTCCATGCACACAGAAGCGGGAATTGAACCTGGCCAGGAATCCTGGAGGTCCAAGGTGATAGTGCTAACTACTAAGCCGCAGTGCCGCCTTGTTTCATGTCATATATTCCTCCTAACATATCATACATGACAAGTTATTAAGAGCACTATCTATATTCTTTGTGGTGTATGATTTGACCTATTTTGAAGTTAAGTTAATTATAAAAGAAATGTAGAAGGCTACCCAACCTATCTGTGCTCTGGGCAAACAGCTGTAACAGCAAAGTGAATGATTAAAACACATCTGTAGTTGTCAATCCTCCTGATCCATGTAACAGAATAACAGAAATAAAAAAATAATAAAAATTGAAAAAAAAGTCACTTTCGTGATCATAAGATTTGCTTGTAAACCTGGTTGTAGACAGACACGCCTCTCGAACATTGCGTGCATCAGGCGGTGAGTTGAAGGCCATGAGAGCCGTGGGTAATATTTGCACAACATGCAGTGTACTCTGTAAATTTTAGGAACAAGTGATCTTAATTTTGAACTGAATTTCTCTCAGGTAGCAGAATTTCTTAAAATAACAGTATATATTTTGGTTATTGTTTGCTCTATCTGTGCATCTAGTGTGCAATATGTTAACATTTTTTTGGCTCTCCATTTCAGGGCCTAATCAAAATTGGAACCAGGGATATGGAAACTACTGGAATCAAGGATATGGAAATTATGGAAACTATGGCTACAACAATCAAGGCTATGGTGGATACGGGGGATATGATTACTCGGGTTACAACTACTACGGATATGGTGACTACAGCAGTATGTAATGCTGTTTGTGAAAAAAAAAAACGCTGCAAAAACTCTAAGAAAATAATGTATGAAAGATTTTTTTGATACTGATATTATGACAACTGTACACTAAATTACCTGAGCTTTAAGCATAGCTGTTTAGATCATTCGTGTTTTTGTTTTTGTCTGTCTTTGCTTTAACATAAGATATAATGTAGATATTTATTGTATAAGATGTGGTGCTATGTGGAATGGGAAAGGGATGTCTTACCTTTACAACTCATTTGTCACAAGTGCCTTGAGAGCCTTCAACAAGAGTTTAAAATGTACATCTGTAGGTCAGTGAAGAAATGACCACCAGCCAATGGCCACTTTTAGAAGAAAATAAACTATTTTTAAAAATTCATCCAGTTTACTCCAAAAATTTTTTGTCTCCTCCAATATTTGCAGAAAACGTTATATTTGAAATACAGTGTAACGTAAGTATCTAATGCAATTAACATATTGATTACAAAATATTTTCTGAGTAATTGGCTAATTAAAACTGGATTAATAAAGTATAATTCAGATGGTGTTGTTGGTATGTGGATCTACATCACGTACATCCAAAGTAGAATGTTTTGTCATGAAGTTTTGGCTCTAGACTATTATCATCCTGCCATGTTCGTATACATTTAATAGCCACTGTTTTCTTCCTCCTATGTTCTCTGCTCAACTTGCAGACCAGCAGAGTGGTTACGGCAAATCTCCAAGGCGAGGTGGCCATCAAAACAGTTACAAGCCATACTAGCATACTACAAGCATAAACTCCAAAACATACATACAGGTATGCAGTTGCATTACTTAACCCAAGCCATCCTTAGCCTTTAACTTATCCTACATTAACCACCATATTTAATGTATTTTGCTTAATTTTTTGCTCTTCTTTAAAGTTTTTCACAGCACCCTGGAGTGCTTTACTGTAGTGGTTAACATAGAGACTTCAGTCTTTTGGCAATAATGTAACAGCTGGCTTTTGGCTGTTTCTTGCCTTTTTTTTGTAACAGTAAAAAAGTTAACAGGTACAGTACTGCTAAATGGGTACGAGAAAGAAAATAAGGATTTGCAACGAAAACGCACAAAAGAAGAATGTTGTTTCCTAACTCTGACCTTGTTTGTACCTGCCAGCGGGGACTTCCTTGCAGGCCATGAGCTGACTTCCCGATTCTCTCAGGCCCGCTCAATGCGGACAGGGTACGAGAGGCGTACGCTCTCGAATGCTCCCATTTGGTATGGTCTTCCAACATCCTGTATATGAATTGTCAAAAAAATCAAAACAAACAAAAATAACAAGAAAACATATAACGGATACACCAAGCATTTATCCTTGTCATTTTTACATTCTGTTTAAAATTCATGACATTTGTTTATGTAATACAATATATCTCTGTAATTTCGTAATGTCATTTTTTACAGGTAATGGTAAAATACAACACACTGAAAAAAAAAATTTAACTGTTTACTTTTCAAAGGATACAGCCTTCTCTGGATTTTCCAGTGTTAATATATGTACCTTTAATCTTACCTGTAATGCTTGCTTTTTATTTATAGCTCGTGTAGCAGTAATATCCAGTAGTCCATGAGCTAAAACCTGGTTTGTACTTGGACACCACTGCGTTGGAGAATTGCTTAATTTTCATATCTGTATTGTGTGTTTTAATGACAGCGGTGGAAGAAGTTCGTTAATTTCATCTAACAAATTCTCTTTTTTAATCTCTGCAAACCTGAAAAATTTGCATGACAATGTTATTATTATTATTATTGTGAATTTTCAAATAAGTAAAAGCTTCATATTTGTGTGTCTGGGCTTAAATTTATTAATTAAGTTTAATGTATTTTGGCATTTTTATATTATGGAATTTTAAACAAGTATTTCTAGATTTTTGCACTTTAATATTAAAGAAGTAGAGTTTTGTTTTCTCGAAAGAAACATGCCTACTTTTTCATCTTTTTGTGTATAAAATTAATTCATTATTTTATTTTCTATTTTTCAGGTGGAGATATTTTGGAAGGTAACATCTGAAGCAAACATCTTTGAGTCGAGGCAGATGTTTATTAAGGAGTGTTAATGACAAAAAAACAAACACTTTAATTACAGCTACTGGCCATGTACAGTATGCTTTGTGTTAATGCCACCTGATGAAGGTGGATATTCCAGTCGACATTTAACTTACCCGCAGATGCAGTATAACACACTTTTTTTTCCCAGTGACATAATTTCTTGTTTTGTGTTGATATGCTAGTTTATGTTAGCAGAGTTTGATAGTCCATTATTTGCAAACATTGTGCTCCTGGGTCGTTAGATAATTTCTACATTTCAATAGTATTTATTAGTTAACATTAATAAGTAGAAGTGCCAGTAAGTTGATATATATATTTTTAGGCTTAGGAGTGTTTTGCTGCGAAATAATTTAGTGATACTATGAATGAAATAAAATTGTAAAAATTCTGAATTCAATGCATGCCACAGAGTCTCTTTATTATGAGCAATATGTTCTGTACAGTGTTCAGTATTTACATGCAAATTAACATATTTTTTGAGGGAATTAGGATAGTTGTACATTTCATTTTGTCCAGGATGTTTAGTGTAAGACAGAAAAAGAAAACCTTCATAATTAATGAAATACTATAAAATAAAAACCAATACCATTTAATGAACATCCAAAACAAAGGTTGGGCCATAAATAGGATACGTGTACTCCAAAATACCTAACGCAATCATAAACATACTTCCTTCTCTACCTTTACCCTTGACAGAAATGTATTTCATGACTCATTTGTCAAATAAACTACAACCACTATGCAGTTTCAAAGGTCTACAGAGGATAGAAATGAACTAGTGTCGGTCAGTATTGTAAATACTAAGAATGAAATGTTTGTTACTAATCAACTCTTGCATCCTCCGTGGTTCAGTTGTACCACTTTTCTGTTAGTATCAATTTTAACACAGTAAACTTTGTGCATTATATTTACATGGCATTTTGTCAAATGTTAGCTTTCAAAGTACAGTTAAAAGACCAAAAAGAAACAGCATAAATATAGATGATCTAATTTGCACTTAATTACATTTAATACGAGAGCGGGGGGGTCACTTCGTTATGAAGGAATGACTCCAGTCGCCAAAAGAATGATGAACAATACAATGATAGACACAACCACTCCAATTATGATCATCATTTTGATGTTTTTCCACCAATACTTTCTGGATACTCGTGCAGACGTCTTTTGAAACGAGTCAGCCTGGTCGAGAAGACATGCGTTTAAAAAAATTATGTAAGTGAAGGATTATGTAATAATGGAGGTAATTTAGTAAAGTAATTGAGATTTTTAAAGAATCAATAAAGACACATTATTTATGGATTATAGTCAGGAGCAGTAAATAAAGCAGAATTAATAACTTACAGTGGCTTGCAGATCATCTGTTTTCTCGATTAGGTCATCTAGCTTTTCTCCCCTCTCCAACACTTTGTTTATGTTGTCTTTGAGTATAATTTTGACATCATTGACTTGCTCCTGCACTTGATTCATCTTACTAGAGCCTTGTTGTTGGGCATTTTGCTCAGCCTATAGATGGTATCCAAAGAATTTAATATTAAAAACAAAGTGATAGGTAATCGTAAAGTGTTTCACTTGATCTTTACTCGATGCAAAAATACAGCATCGTAATGGGAAAAATATGACATTAGATAATACATACTTAATATTTATATCTGTATACATCGATTAGTGCTAGGGCATAATGCGTGCTTTAGGAGTTGTTAATCATTGGCCGACAGTTTAACATTACTTCAGATAGCAGTGATTAAAACGGTATGCAACCGGCATAAGAATTCTCAGCAAAATGTCTGTTTTTGCAAGCTGTGACATTCCTTTCCTGACATCTTGGCTGATATTTCCCCTTCATACTTCCCTTCTGAGAGGATCCTGGACTTCCTCTATTTGTCAAATGAGTGATGACATAGATTCTGGTATATTTACAGCATTTACATTCCCAATTCTGTAAAGTCTTTTTATCTTTGTACTTCATACATTTTTTTTTTTTTATAAACTGTATCTGCTGTACTTACATGTTGTTCTTTCTATCTTTAAGAACTTGTGGAGCTAACAGGTTGGTTTTAACCTTAAGCAAATAAGTGCACAAATACAAGGCAAACAGAACTAGGAAACAGTTTCACTTACCATAGTCGTACTTCTCTCAGATGCCGAATTCAAGTGTTCTGTGCTCGAATGGTCCTAACACCACCAACTTTGTTTTACAGCAATCTTTCTACCATTGCTTAAAAGAAACAGGATATAGTTTGTATGCCAGGCTGCTACGAGCTACAATACAAGTCTGAGCAAACAGGTAGGAAGGTTTCAGACCTCATTTGCACACAAGGCCACCCCTCCCAGACTGCGTGTACATTAACAACTGCTGGATAACTGCGGCCTGCCTACTGGCTATGAGTCAGTCAATCATTCAGACCAGGCCTAGCAAAGGCTCGTCAAACACCTGGTGAGGTATATGTACTCATATGACTGACCAAAGGCCACGATCTTTATCAGAGGACTGTTTAAAAAAAAAGGCAATAAAGAAGAGTAAAGTAATAAAAGAACAAGGTTTACCAAGCTGTTTCTAGTCACAGACTATTATATAATCCTAGCAAAGGATCCTTTGCGCAGTAAATACAATTTCTTATTGGTGTTCAGACATGGTTCTCTTTAGCATGGTCACAAAATTGAGCCTTTAAATTATTATATAATTTATATTGTATAATATAATATTTATATGACAAAATCAACCTTCACTCTGGAACTTGGGATTTCACAGCCAGTGTAATAAAGCAACAAATTGGAGTCAATGCTGATATGACAGCCATCTTTTTAAAGTGGGGTTAAAATTGTTAGTCTTTTATAAAGGTAACCAGTACGAAGTGCATTAAAAGAATGTTCAGTTTCAACATATTGTACATAAGAATCATATAATATACTCTCTATGATGGAGTGACACAATGGTAATGGTTACATTGCTGTCTCACTCCAATTGAGTTGGTTTTGCTATGCTTAATTTCTTTTTTGGGATGAATAACTACGTAAATGTGTCAATGTGGTGTCTCGCTTCCCATTCTGGTGTCACCCACAAAGCACCCATAGACTCAAGGTCCACAACAATTCTCACTCACTCACTAATCGTCTACAAAACTTAATCCTGTACACAGTGTCGCTGGGGGCTTGAAGCCTATCAGAGGAGACCCTGGAGGTGCAAGACGATATTGCAGCCCCACCACAATTGTGACCAGGATAAACCAGGTACTGTTTAATGAATAGAAATGAACTGCTAAAGTAAAGTAAGTTTTTTTTTTTTTAAATACTTGTTTTAAATTACATCTGCAGTTCTTAGGTAGGCCTAAGTCTTCACAATCCAGGTGAGATTGTTCATTAATGCTACTTGAAACCATTTATATTAGAAAGGAAGTAAAACTTCTTAAAGTTCTTAAAGTTTATGCGTTTAAAGCAGGAAAAATGGACAAGCATCTAAGCAACTTTGACACGGGTCATATTGGTATGTCTAGACTAATGAGTCAAAAACAAAAATCAAAAACATGGTTAAAAAGAGACATATCAGTGCTACGTCACTAGACTCTAGTAAGGTCACTGACACTATCAGTGGGTTCCACCAAAAGTACCACACCAATGTGCTTAATGGTGAACTTGTAGAACCCAAGTTCTCTCAACAAGTTCTACTGTTGAGAAACAGATAGCACTGTCGCCTTGCATCTCCAGGGTCTGTGTTCGATTCCCGCCTCGGGTGTGCATGGAGTTCTCCTCATGCTTGGTGGGTTTCCTCCCAAATTGCCTGTGGTGTGTGATTGAGCGTTTGTAGGAGTATATGTCCTGCAATGGATTGGCACCGCATCCAGGGTGTACAACAAGTCCTGCCCCAAGTCTCCTCGGATAGGCTCCAGGCCCCCTGCAACCATGTAGACAGGATAAAGTGGTGTAGATGGTGAGTGACTGAGAAGCCCAAGAAGGAAAAAAATCATAACATAATAGCATTAGGCCAGAGTGGAAGTTCTACAGTAAGTTCACAAACCACAGCTTCACTTTAGTATGTAGTCTGTTCAAATGAATGTTGAATTTTCTCAGCATTTGATTCTGAAAATAATAGTACTTTAATTAAACTAGTAAATGAAAGAAAGTAAAATATACACTTATGTCTGAAGCAATGTATATACACATATTTGAACTTGAAGCAGTGAAGCAATCCAAGGAGATTATGTTTGCGAGCGCGTGCGTGTAAAAACAGATTTGTTTTGTCATAGCCTATTTCCTGAACGATTCTTTTAATTATTATTATTATTTTTTACTTTCAGTGTACGTCATCTTTTATCTTCTCTAAGCAAGAAGTCAAAGGAACTCTCGAAGTTAACTTAAAAGCTGTGTAGTAGTTGGTGTTTAACACTAGAGGCTGCTGACGCAGCACTATCAGCGCGCGTGAATGCGGGCAAAATTCACGAACGTGTCCGAGTCGGAATAGGCCACGCCCACTAGAGAGGAGGGTGAAGATCTTTTACTTGTTTTCTCGGAGCAAAGAAGCGCTACTGTACTGTACTGTACATTCAAAATGAATTACACAGGGTACAGCAAACCAGGAAAAACATTCCTTTTTACATCGGAATCTGTGGGTGAAGGTCACTCTGGTGAGACTTTGATTTTTGTCATATGTACTTGTCATGTAATGTATACGCCAAAAAAATAAACACGTACACGTATTATACATGTATACATATTAAAAAAAACTATTCTTTATTGATAAAAATTATTGCTAATGATTCATTTTTTTATCTTGAAATAAAAGAAGTTCCAATAAAACCTGTACGTACCCGTTCAGACATGTCCATACATGCCTTATTAATGAACTAATAAACTTATTATATAATCCAAAATCCTTTTTAAATTCATTTAATTCATTGTATGACATAACATAAAAAATCATATTGGGAAAAAACAAACAAAGTGTACTCTGTTTTACCCACAGATAAAATGTGTGACCAAATAAGTGATGCTGTTTTGGATGCGTATCTGTCTCAAGACCCTGACTCCAGAGTTGCTTGTGGTATGAGTTGTCCTTTGAGAATTTTTCCATCCTGTCCACTTGTGTGAATTGTGTGTATGTACAAGGGTGAGTCAAAAATGATCCTTACCCCGGTGATATTAAAACCTTTGGTGGCTGCACTTGTCTTATCAGCTTTCCGTTCAAGGCTACTGTCTCTCCAATCAGTGCTGTGCAGGTGTGAACGTGTTACATCAGTTCATTTGTAACTGCGGCGCGAGCAAAAATGGGTGCCCACTTGTGATGTGTGATTCATGGATTCTTTTTGTGTGTGTGTGTGTGTGTGTGTGTGTGTGTGTGTGTGTGTGTGTGTATGTGGCCTCATGGTGTAGCTGGTGCCGAAACATCTCACAGATGAGCATAAACAGAAGCTGTCAAACAAAATTTGGGCCGATATTCTAAGGACGGTGAAAGTTTCTTAAAGATGATCATGACTGGTGACGAGACGTGGATTCATCACAACGAGCCTGAGAGTAAAACGGCCGAGTATGGAATGGAAACATCCTCAAGAAAAAGTTTGAAAGTCAAGCATCAACTGGAAAAATTAATACTTACAGTTTATTGGGATTCTCAAGGACCAGTATTGGAACATTATCAGAAAAAAGGGCATTGTGATTTGTACTTTCACCAGTTGCGTCCCCTGAAAGCAGCCCAACGAGGATGAAGAAGTGAAGATGGCGGTGCATTTGTGGCTCGCAGCTTAAGCCTAAAACATTTTGTTAATGAGGGAATATGCAATTTTGTTGACAGATGGACAAAGTGTATTGAAAAGCAAGTCGAAATATTACGTATTTGTCTTTTCTAAAAGTCAATTAAAATAAATTCTATAGCCAGTGTGTGGATTAATTTTGACTCACTCTCCTGTATGTGTGTTATACACGCTCACTGGCCAGTTCATTAGGTACACTCTCGCTCTTTTGTCTTTGTAACTGCCTTACTTGTCCATGGCATAGATTTAATAAGGTGCTGGAAACAATTAATTAGAATACTATGATTAGGCTTCAGTCAATGACTATTATTCAGTCGTCTTTTAATTGTTAGTGTTTTACTGTGCTTCAATTAAGAGAAAAAAAATCTGTTAAAACAGAATGTGTTGCTAAGACGGGTATGATCCTGCTTTGTGGAGAGGTGACTTCGAAGGCATTCATTGATCTTCAAAAAGTGGTCAGAGATACTGTGAAGAATATTGGTTACGACGACTCATCCAAAGGTAAGAAAGACTACTTTGACAGACCAGAGCAAAAGGCAATGATAAGTCCCAAGTTTGTACGCATTTTGTGAACCTGTAATGAAAGCAGATGTTAATCTCACCATCCCTATTGTCATTGTTCAAATCTGTCACGTTCTCCTTTTGTATGTGTGGCTTTCTTCTGGGTTCCTTGGTTTTCTCCTACCATCCAAGAACATGCCAGAGATATACTAAAATGTCCTTAGGTGTAAATAAAGATGTGAATGTGTGTGCACGGTGGCGTGTGTCTTACTGGCATCCCACTTTGGGTCCATAATGTATTTCTAGGATTCAGTCCAACCTTGACCAGGACAAAGATTTTTCTGAAGATGGACAAAGTGACATGAAATAATTGGTGGCACAGAAATACTCATGATGCTACTCTCTCACTAGGTTTTGACTACAAGACCTGCAATGTAATTATTGCCTTAGAGCCACAGTGTGCTGAGATTAGTGACTGTGTGTTTGAAGGTCGGGATGAGGATGACATTGGTGCTGGTGATCAGGTAAGATCAATTATATAATTTTTTATTTTATTTTATTTTACCTGTTCTTTATATAATCATACAAATAAAACTTACTTATTTATATAGCCACAATTATTAGTGTTATATACAGTATGTTTGTTTAAATGGTTGCTAATATTCTTCTTCTTCTTATTATTATTATTATTATTACTACAGGGTTTAATGTTTGGCTATGCAACAGATGAGACAGAGGAATGCATGCCATTGACCATCCTTTTGGCTCATAAGCTTAACTATAAGATGAAAGAGCTGTCAAGGAATGGAGTGTGTCCCTGGATACTACCTGACTGTAAATCTCAGGTACAATGAAGGGAAGGAGACTTCACAACACAGTCTAATAACAGCAGTGGATTTAAAGTAATGTTGTCTTACAGGTTACAGTGGAATACTGTGATAACAAGGGAGCTATGGAGCCAATTCGAGTTCACACAGTGGTCATCTCGGTCCAGCATAAAGCTGATATTACATTAGATGAAATACGACAGAATCTGATGGAAAAAGTGGTTAAAGCAGTTATCCCAGCCAAGTACCTGGACGGCAGAACTATATATCACCTGCTTCCAAGTGGAAAATTCCTAATGGGGGGCCCACAGGTGAGTGCAATTTTACATTGATAGCACATCAATATTTAAGGTTTAAATAAAAGTTTCTGAAGATATACTGATTTGTATAAAGATTATTGATTCACATCGGTGTGTAAGAATTTGATTTCTATATTCAGGGAGATGCTGGGCTTACAGGCAGAAAGATTATTGTTGACACATACGGTGGCTGGGGAGGTCATGGCGGTGGTGCCTTCTCTGGGAAGGATTGCAGCAAAGTGGACCGCTCTGGAGCATACGCTGCCCGCTGGGTGGCCAAATCACTAGTAAAAGCCAAGCTTTGCAGAAGAGCCCTGGTACAGGTAAGGAAGACCTCTATGCTCTAGTCTGTCTGACCCAGATTCTACATAATCTTTAAAAAACAAAAACAGTTACTGATGAATAATGAGTGTAATAGGGTTTTGAGACTCACTTAGGATTACAAGTTAAACATTAAAAAGGTGAATGAAGTGTACTACACATTGTTTAAGTGTGCTACATATTGTATAAGATTTTCTTAAAAGAAAGAAAGAAATAAAGAAAGAACAGTAGGTACTGGATATAATAAAATTTTGTCTTGGTTCTCAGTGTTAAATGTCAACATGCTGAAATCAAGAAACTCATAAACAGCTTGTTTTACTAATTAAAGAGAGAGGTGATGAAAATTTGGTTTTCAATTTGTTAAAAGCAACTCCGAATTTATTTATTTTTTCCACAGATCTCTTATGCTATTGGTATAAGCCAACCTTTGTCAATCTCAGTTTTTCATTATGGAACCTCCACCAGAGATGAAGATGAGCTTCTGGAAATTGTACAGAAGAATTTTGACTTAAGACCAGGCGTAATCGTTAAGTAAGTAGAATTAACTGCGGAATGAATTTAAAATAGTACAGGTTATAATGCTCTATTATTATTACTATTATTATTAATTTGTTTACTTTCTTTTAATTTTTTTACAGACAGCTTGGCTTGAAAACTCCCATTTTTCAGAAAACCGCCTGCTTTGGACATTTTGGAAGAGAGGAATTTCCCTGGGAGAAAGCAAAGAAATTGGTGTTTTAGAATATAGCCAAGAAAAAATATTTTGCTGCAACAAATAAAATCTAAAATGTTAATCATAACATCAGGGGGTGATGAAAGTGTCTTTTTAAAAGACTTTAAATTGAAAGAGTTTACACAGAAAGGAACACTTCTATCTTTACTAATTAACAGTTGTTGTAAAATTCGTTTTGGAGCAAACATAATGCATATATAAAAATAATTGTTTTAAGCAAAATAAATATTTTATATTTCCAATTTCTTAAAATTAAGAGGATAAACTAGTTTTGAAAATTTTGTTAAAACTCAAATTGTCTAATGTAATTGTCTAGTTCACACAAGGTTCGGTACTTTTTTCGTGGCATCTGAGGTTTTATTTGACTTTCTAGGAATTCAGTTGTTTTTGTGATTTTTCTTCTTCTGTCACTTCCACCTCCCGCCACCGAGAGTCAGCAAAGATTAAAAATAGACTGGATCACAGTTTCTGGTCTGAAGACAAAATACATAAATGCGGAATATGAACATCCTTTAAGGCTGCATGGTGTATTGATAGTTGCCTCACGCATTCAGGTTTGGCTGTTCTCCTAGTGCTTTCCTCTGGGCACTCAGCTTTCCACCCACAGTCCAAGGACATGTGGTGAAGACTGATTTGCTGTTTCCAGGCCCCCCAGGACCCTACATTAGATAAGCAGTACAGATGGATGGATGCTAAAAGGAAATCTTTGAGGATGTTTGTAAAAAATAAAAAAAAAACTATATATATATATATATATATATATATATATTTTTTTTTTTTTTTTTTTTTTTTTACAATCAATGCCTGTAAGCAAGTTTGAATTTTCTTTATAATGTAATGCTTTTCTCAATGCTCTAACAATAGCATGTTTTTGATTCCCACATAATAAAACAATCAGCAATAAGAAAGTGTATTTTATTTATATATATATAGATGTTATTCATGTTATTCATGGTTTTAAATGTATAGGCTTATCAATTGCATACACCTGACATGTATTAAAAAATTTTTTTTCAATTGTTCGAACAGTCTTTCAATACTGAGCACACCTTTTCAAAGTTTTCTTTACTAGCACTCAGATAATCTTCGCTAGCACGCGGATCGTTACTAGAATACACATAACCTTGCATGCAAAATGCACTAAGCCTACCAAAACACTTTTTTATACCTCAAAATTAAAACATTCTGCCTTAACACTGGTTTAATGGTGTCACCCAACAAATTTGCTTTATTGGTCACAAAAGAATGATGTAAAAATTACTAACAACATGTGGAATGAACAAAAATCTATATCATCCCAACATTACAAGAAAATTTTTTAAATGTTGTAGGAAATTACAGATTTCACAGTCACAAATTCCACGTCAGATTACGTGTAATGCTTATCCTCCAATAGGCTTAATACACATAGAGGCAATCCATTCAGTAGGATGTGAACCTTAATAGTAGAGTGATAGTCTACCATCTACAGCTAGGTGAGACAGTGGACCATCAAGAACCATCGTGTGTTCAAAGGATGACCTGATTAACCATCTGGTTACAATAGTATGTAAATAGTAACACTCAAGTGGTGCAATATAGCATGAGAACTGTAGTGAGACAACGAAAACCATCAAAAAAGAGCTGATCACCACCGTTCCAAAGTAGATGAATAAATATGTTCATTACAATTGGTTTGAGGATATTGTATTTAAAACAAGCTCTATTTACATGAGGAATGAGGGGTTTGTTTAAGGAACAGTATAAATGCTTTAGTCCAGATATTGGGATTATTCCTTTTAACCTAGAGGAAGTGCTTTATGTATTTTGTTACTGCTATGCTACATTAAACTTCTCTTTTCATGTTTTCCATCTACCAACCTCTGGGTTATGTATATACTCTGGCTTATAGTCCCAGCCCACTTCTGTTACACCACTATATTGCGTATTGGGGGGGGAGGGGGGGCATAGCATGGAAGAAGTCAGCCTGTGGCACTGCTGAGGCTTTTGCTTTATTAAATATAATAGCAGCTTTCAGCTAGTCTGCATTTGAGATCTTTCAGTGAGGGGCATAATGTTGTCACCAGCTAAAGAATATTGGTCTTAATTTTTTCAGAGCCATTTCTATGCTTAAAGTTATTGTACTATTGCCAGATAATATGAGACAGAACAGAAAGGCTAGCAGAGGATGGGTTCAACCACCGATCTCTGGGATATGAGCCAAGCACACTTCCACTGCATCACTCTGCTTAACCCTGAATGGGACTTGAACCTACAATCCCAGGCTTAGGGGGGCCAGTGCCTTCCTCATAAGGCTGCTGCTGCTCACATGGGGCTATCTAACACTGGTCTTCATTTTGTCAGAGGCATTTCTACGCCTTTATCATGAAACACGTTGGCCATTTTGAGGTTCAAGACAGAAGGAAAACAAGAAAAGAGGAGTTAAACCTAAAGGGAGATGAGGGAGATGAAGACCAGAAGATGGAGGCACAACCTATTAAACTGTATAACAGTGTTGGGAAGAAATGAGGTTAGAAAAAACGTCTTCAATGGAGATTACGTAAGCGTTTAATTAAGATTCGTGGAAACAGGAAGTATTATCACGTTGGCTTTTATTTATTTATGTTTTTTTTAAACCTCGAAACTAACCTGACATGAGTGCTCCAATACAACAGGTGGCGCTGCTGTCGTCACAGAGTGAGCGAGTGAAGTGTATTTGTACTCCAGAAGAAGGGTTTTGCATCGGAACCATGGGGACACGCTTGAAGGTTAGGAACGCTGTCTTAAAAATAAATATTATATTTTACACGGTTGTAGTTAGACATTTTGATGACTTGTTAAACGCATTGTGCATGATGTAGATAAACATTTTGACCATTTCTTTAATATTACCTACATTCACCACAGACTGTCTGCTTTAAAATCATGGTTTAAACGCAACTTACTGTTTACTAACACTTTCGTTGTTTTATTTATTTATTTTTTCGTTATGTTTCTTATAAGCACTTTGAGATTGTGTTTCTATGAAAAATGTTTCATTCATTCATTCATTCATTCATTCATTAATTCATGTATTTATTTTTAGTGTTAGAATTCGTTGGACTTCATCTCTTGTTTTTACTAAAATAAATAGTTTTACAATGTCTAAATTGTAATCGGGGATGTGACAAAATGTTTTTTTTAATATCAAATTAAAGATATTGATAAAACCTTAACCATATGTCATAAAACATAAAGCTATGGGGATGTAATGGTTGTGCGATTAAAGCTGTTCTTCATTACCCTGAAAGAAAAACTGAAGAAGTCATATTTAATAACACATAACTCGTTCATTTCTTGTTTAATCATAGAAACGTAACAAATTAGACGTTGGAATCCAGTAGGTTGGTTACATTACCGCCAATTCTAGGTCTCTTTCTCCCTCAAATTCCCAGCTTCTTAAAGGCGATTTTTTCCCCCCCAGACCAGCCTTCCTTAAAAAGTCTAATGCATCCTTCCCTTATTTCATATTGACTTGTTTTGTGTCTTGAACTCTTTCTCTGTTCATCCGGTACTTCCACACAATCTTTCTTCTCAACACTATACCCTTGCAATACCACTTAGCATGGTATCTACTTAGAGTTCTATAGCTTACACCTATAGATCTTTCTTTCCCTCAGCTTCCCTGATCATTGACTCCCCCATTTAAAAAGACTCTCAATATTGCTTTCTACTCTCCCTAGTTCTTGGAGTTGTGCCACCATATCTAACCTCTTCTGCATATATTTCCTGTACAAGGTCAATATGTCTCACTTTCATGACATTCCTTACAGGGTCCGGTTGGGTGTTTACCTACAATAAATAGAGTGCTATTAAGGTTGCTGTGTCCAGTTCTTAGTCTGCTAATTAATACCTCCTCTTTCCCATTTCTCGCCTCTTTATTATGTCTACTTTGTCCTGTATTGGATGCAAATGTCTCGCTCTTGGTTCATTATCCCAATTATCTCATGTTGCTATTGTTTTCCACACAATACCTTTCCCCTCTGATTTTGATAATTTGATATTTACCTTAAAATCCACTTTTTTGCTTTTTACCAACTCTCAGTGGCCTCTTATTTCTCTGAATACCCAAGCAGGCTGGGACCCATAGAAAAGACACATTATTTCTTTGCCTAATTATACTTGTGTTGGCAAACAAGATTCTGTTTGTTTGTTGGGACGGGAGGTGTTTGTACAGGCAGGTAGTAGGCAGCATCAGCATCATCATCAACTTATGTTTATCACCAACTGTAACAGTAGGCAGTGTTTGTTGCGCAGTAGCCAGTGTCATCATCACCTTTTATGTCATACTGTGACACTATGAAACTATGGAGCAGCATGTTGAGCGGCAGCGATCACAGGTAGTGGTAGCACACGGGCGTCAGGATCTGCACACAGGCTAACTGTTAATGCCAGGTGGCTTTAAGCTAGGATCAGAGGTAGTGATGGGTAAAATGTGATCTGTGAAAGTTAGAGCCCTCATTGAAGAATGGGGTCTGACTGTGTGAGACGTGTGATGTGTGACACACTGTGTTTTAAAATGCGATTGTTATCAATGGGCTGACTCCAGCATCAAGATATGCTATAAGATGTAAAAAAAATAATAAAATGAACTCTTTTTTTGCCAAATTCCAGCTTATAAATATAAATATAGGTATATAAATAAAATTGAATTAATTACCAAATCTGAAGGAAAGCAGGATATTGGGGTATAGTTTGATTACAGTGAGAAAGGGGCTATAGGTTAGCATGTAAATATTTAAAGCAAGGGATAGTAAAATTCATTCAATCATCATGGGAAAATGCAAACTACACGCACACGCACACGCACACACACACACACGCACACTGCCCCAAGGTGGGAATTAAACCCTCGACCCTGGAGGTGCGAGACCACAGTTTTAACCACTATGCCATCGTGCTGCCTAGTAGAACTTGAAAAATGCAGCATAGCTGTTTTAGTGAAGTTTGGTTTTGCTCTACACATAAATTATGCTGGCTTATTTGCTTAAATTGCTAATATACTCCAGATTGTACAAAAGTCCTTGCTACTCAACTTGAACTCTTTTACTCATGACCCCACTGATGGCCATGTTGGGTGTAGTTTCTGCTAAGAGAGCTAAACTTGAAAGTGGTCCATTGATCAGTGGGGAAATTAGGTCACAGCCGCACCCCACTGCAGTTATTTGGCAAGAAAATAATATAAGACAGAAAATTACTACCCTGTGCTAAGGTTTTTTTCCCCACTTGACATCAGGGGAAATTCATATTCCCTTGAAATACATTTCTATTGAATATAAATATATTTCTTTATGCATTCCCATTAAAAGGTGTGTGCAGAATGGAAAAAATAGTTGATTATGGCCTATATCCCAAATGTCACGTTTTTTTTTTTTTTTTTTTGTCTTAACTCTTAAAACCGATGCCTTGCTGTAGATGCAAAAAGTGTACGCAATAAGATTTGTAGCTAGCAGTATGTAAAATAATGATTTCTTTAATCTTTCCTTTTTTTTCTAGGTGCTTCAAACATTTAAGGCTCTACACAGAACACGTATGGTTGTGTTTAAAGATGATGACCGGGCATTGACAGGTACTGTATATATAATGTATATTTTTCATGTAAATGGTCACTTTGGTAATTTTTTTTTTCATTTTTTCAAGACCTTTAGATTCTCCACTCCACTTTGGATTATTCTATTGATTTAGCCAAAGCACAGAGTTACAGTATATTGCAGGAGTCGTCAAGGATACCAGGGGACTATAATTCCAGGCTGATGTTAAGTTCAGTGTGGTGTTTAATGATTTGGCAATACAGGTGGATAAGACGCTAATTGTCTCACACTGTCATAACTTACATAACTGCATCTCATGATGTTATTATTATTTTTTGTTTAAACACATGAAGGTCAAAATGATAATTCCACTTCTAGTTAATGCTGTTTTTGTTTCATGTAACTTGCAAATGTATTTCTGCTCAAGGGCAATTGGGTAATGGTCAATTAAATTGGATTACTTAAAGTAGAGCTTTTTTTTGTTTAGCTCGTATCTTTAAATAATTTTGGATTGTTAATTGGGTAGGAATGTGGGAAATAATTAGTAACTGACAGCATTAGTATGTGGCAGGCAGTATGAAAACAATTTCTCATTACAGAGTCAATGTGTTTTTTTTTTGTTTGTTTGTTTGTTTATTAGTTTTTTTTTTCATTCCACAGCTGCCAGATTAAAGATCAATGAAGAATTTAAGAAAAACAAAAATGAAACATCAGAAGAAAATATACAAGAGGTATGTCTCGTACATACAGTATGAATAAATCACATGTATATATACAGTACTGTAAAGAAAGCGACATATCACACATCAGACCAGTTTTCAGATGGAGAAAAAAAAATAATAATGTAGACTCCTGGGTTTTGCATGAAAATAGAAAGGAGCGAGTGTGGTGAAGTTACCAAAAGAACTCATATTCTCCAGCATGCTCAGTAAAACCTAACTGTGTGTGTATGGGAGTATAGATATATATAGAGAGAGATTACATAATATATCAGTATACTGTGTGTGTGTATGTATATACAGTGCCCTCCATAATTATTGGCACCCCTGGTTAAGATGTGTTAAAAGCCTTGAAATAAATTCATTTTTTATTGTAGAAGCATATTGTCACACTGAAAATTGTAGAAAAATATAATGTGAATATAAAGTGCATTTTAAGGGGAAATAAAAATCCCTGCCACAATTATTGGCACCCCTAACAATTCCTAGAAAATAAATGTAATTGGAGTATTTCTGTCATTTCTACAGTAGTTTACAAAGTTGATCAGAGTATCTAGGAACATTTAATTAACAATTTATCACTTCCTGCTTCCCTGGAGTATAAATATGACGTGCCACAGAGGCCATTTCTCTTATCCACTCTTAAACATGGGAAAGACAAAGGAACACACCATTCAAGTAAGGCAGATGTGTGTCGACCTTCACAAGTCAGGCAATGGGTACAAGAAAATAGCCACCCGCCTGCTCTTGCCCATATCTACTGTGAACGGAATCATTAAAATGTTTTTAAAAAACTGGAACAGTAGTAAACAAACCTGGATGAGGGCGATGTTTATTTTGCCTCAACGCACAGTGAGGAGGATGGTAAGAGAAATAAAAAATTCTCCAAAGCTCACTGTTAAAGAACTGCAACAAATGATAGCATCTTGGGGTCACTAAGTTTCCAAAACAACCATCAGACGCTATCTACATGCCAACAAGCTCTTTGGGAGGCATGCAAGGAAAAAACCTTTTCTCAGTCACAATCATAAAGGCAAAGGTTTGGAGTTTGCTAAGCGGTACTGGGGCTTCAACTGGGATCGTGTTCTTTGGTCAGATGAGACCAAGATAGAGCTTTTTGGCAACAAACACTCTAAGTGGAACACAAAAGATGAGTATGCAGAAAAGCACCTCATGCCCACTGTGAAGTGTGGGGGAGGATCGGTGATGCTGTGGGACTGTTTCTCTTCCAGAGGCCCTGGGAACTTTGTTAGGGTGCATGGCATCATGAATGCTTTGAAATACCAGGACATTTTAAAGCAAAAAAAGCTGAAGATGGGTCGTCACTGGGTCTTTCAGCAAGATAATGACCCAAAACATGTGGCCAAATCTACACAGAAATGGTTCACCACACACAGAATCAAGCTCCTCCCATGGCCATCTCAGTCCGCAGACCTCAACCCCATTGAAAACCTGTGGAGTGAACTGAAGAGGAGAGTGCAGAGGAGAGGAGTCACTGGATGATTTCGAGACATTGTGCAAAGAGGAATGGTCGAAGATCCCTCTTTCTATGTTCTCTAATCTAGAAGATTAGGTGCTGTTTTGTTGGCAAAAGGGGGTTGTACAATGTATTAAACATCAGGGGTGCTAGTAATTGTGCCCCCCTTGATTTGATGTAAAATAATTATTTCTTAATGTGGGATTTATTTTCCCACTGAATAAATGCACTTGAATTAAAGGTTGGAATTTCCTCTTTTTTCCATTGTGGTCCTATGTTATTTAGAACAAAACTTAATTTTTTAGAATCTAAAGAACACATTTTAACCAGGGGTGCCAATAATTATGGAGGGCACTGTATATACACACATCTACAGGACCCAAATATTTGACATTATTTAAAATATGAATATCTGAGTACTTACATGGCCTATGCATGCAAAATAAAAAAATAACATTTATTTCTCCAAATTCCAACAACATATTCAAACGGATAAAGATTTTATAACCGAATTCACAAAGCTTCACAAATGTTCACTATGCACACCGTCTGTGACACAACACACGGCAAGTCTGTAGTCCAGCTCCTGCCAAACTTGCTGTAGCATATCTTGCGTAACATTCTCCAGCACCTCGATGATTCTCTGTTTGAGTTCCTCTAGGCTTGTAGGAAGAGGGGGGATAAAGACCAGTCCGTCCACATAGCCCCGCAAGGTATCAAGTCAGGCGAACGTGGTGGCCATTTCAACAGCACAATGTTATCATCACTGAAAGGAAAAAGTGAAGAAAAAAAGTTAAACATTAAATGTACTTAGTTTTTATGCATCTCGTTAAAATTTTAGATCATTTGAGGAAGAATTGGCAATGTTATTAGACCACGAAATTATGTCACATTTTTGGGACACCCTGAATGTTTTGTGTGTCTGTGGATGTGTGTGTGTAAGAAAGATAAGCGTCATGATTTTAACACCTGAATTCAATAATTATTTTACCATATACAGTAGTGTGTGTGTGTGTGTGTGTGTGTGTGTGCGCGCTATTTATTTTACTGTAATTAATTTATTCATTTAGTTAATTTTTGTCTGGTTTTGTTTCAATTGTAAGACCTTTTCATGTCACTTTTGACATTATGTTTCTCTGCAGATGGTTAAGATGAGCAGAGCTGTCGAAACAATCCTGCGGGAAAATGTCCTCCAAGCGGAGCATGTTGGAGAAAACAAGCTTGGTAATGTCTGAATGCGGAATACTGTGATTAAACAATAGTTATATAATCATTGTGTACAGTACCTTTTATAAACCAACTGTCTTGTTTTATTTTCTGCAGTTCTGCGACCCAGAGATAGTCTTCTCCTAGAAAATGTACCTTTCTGTGAGACACCTAGAAAAAAAGCATAACTTTCATCGATTTTCAGCGGTTTTCTTTGCCATGTTCTCCATAAATCATCTAATGACATGCCTCATCGTATGATGACTGTTAGAACACAGAGGACAGCTTCTGAGATCCTGAGGAACTCGCGGCTGTAGTATAAAAATGTTAAAATTCCAATGTGATTTTTAAAAATTATTATTTTTATTGTTGTAATATTAAAAACTAAACCAGAATTCCATGGTTAATCCTTCTCTGAAGTTGCTGTCAGACATTGGCTTTAAATTGTTCTCTGTTGTTTAAGCCTCTAAGTATTGAGCTGGAAGTGGTAACTAGTCTTTCTGTATTCTACACCGAGTATATTCTTACCATTCAATATGCAACCCATATCTGTGACTGCATAAGAGTATCCTTTTTTTTCAACTTAGGACTTAACTTGTGTGTCTGTGTATGGTGGAAATTTGAGTTTCTTATGATGTTTGACAGACCAAATTACAATGCATTTAAATACCTAGATTTATTCAATATAATAACAAAATATAATTTTATCATCTGTTTGCAAACATCTGAGGGGAAAAAAAGCTTTTTATTTTAAAATGTACAATTAAAAAATGTTTTTTTTTTTTTTTTTTTACATTTTGTGAAACGGAAAAAAAAATTACAGGATATTTCCCAGTGTATACTTGTAAATATGTTTATTTTCTGTAGTTGTAATAAAGGTTATATTATGTGTCATATTCCTCATTGTGAAATTTCTGACCAGGGTAAAAGTGTTTTTCAATATTTTGATATTGCCAACTTTGCTGCGGTTTACAACGGTTACCACATGTTGCGCAAATTACTTGCTAACAAAGAATCATCTGAGAATCGGTCATCCAACATTAACATTGTAAAACCCATTACCGACTGAAGCCAAAATGTTTACACTTAGATAAATCATTTCAGATCCAAGTTTTATTAAAGTGAATTATACAGGTTTATTTAGTGTCAAAGTCTTCATCAGTTCTTTCATCCATTAAGCATTGGTTTTTATCATCGAACAAATTTAGATATTACACAAATATATGCTGAGTAAATACAAAAGGCAGTTTTTAAATGATGATTTCATTGATTAAGGGAACATAGTCTTCTCTTATCATGCTTCACCTTGTCAGAATTCTATGATCAAGTGATTTCTTAGTTCAACAGGTCTGTTATACAGTTATATGGCCTAATTGTGTCAAGTAAAATTTAACTCAGCTTTCCAAAAATCATGGTTCATTCATGATTTATCAAGGGGGCAATTACTTTTTCACATAGGACCAGGTGGGTATGGACAGCTTTTTTCCCTTAATGAAAGAAACCATAATTTAAAAACTCACTCACTCAGTCATCCTCTGTACCTCTTTATGCTGTATACTGGGTCATGGGGTGCCTTGAGCCTCTCACAGAAGACTAGGGCATGAGACGGGATACACTATGGGAGGGGTACCAATCCATCGCAGGGCACACACATATACACACACGCTCACACTACAGTTAATTTGGGAACGCCAATCAGCCTAATCTGCATGTCTGTACTTGGAGGAAACCAACCAAGCACAGGGAGAACATGCAACTCTATGCACACTCAAACCCGGACCCTGGGTGACAGTTTCAACCACTAAGCCACTGCTGCCCATTTAAAAACTATTTTGTATTTACTCAATTATCTTTGTGTAATAAAAAATCTTCAATAATTTGAATCAAACATAAATCAATATGCACAAAAAAACAAAACAACAAAAAAAAAAACAGAAAGGGGCAAATACTTTTTCACTTTTTTTTGCATTGTAAGTTACGTCATTTGAATGCTGTCTACAATGTATGCAATTAAAGTGTTTAACTCGGCTTTCTCGCAGGATTGTTGCGACAGCTCTGCTCACCTTAACCATCTGCAGAGAAACATAATGACGTCAAAAGTGACATGAAAAGGTCTTACAATTGAAACAAAACCAGACAAAAATGAACTAAATGAATAAGGACTAAAATAAATAGCACACACACACTAGACCGTTCTGAGAACAGTCCTATAATCTCTTCTCAGAACTAGTTCAATTGAACAGGTCCGGGTCTAGAACTGATCTCAGAACTGTGTGCATCGACGCATTCCAGTTCCAGAACTTGTCCACTCGTATATGCGTCTGTCTCTCTCTCTCTCTCTCTCCTATCGCGCTCGCACCGTTAATGATGTACCTGTAGGCGGCGCTGATTTTACATTTAGTCTTTACCCCGCACCTCCTTAGCGTTGATGGGAGTGTTTAGCCGTAGCGAGTCATTTCTGTTTTTTCCCGGCTGCAGACATGTACTGCTGACTCGCGCTTGACAAGCCGTGCTTTTGTCTCCGGGTAGCTTGGACTCCCGGGCGCCGTGTCCTCGTGCTGCCGGTGGTCTGGGCTCGTGTAGGGGAGCTCGGCGCGCGCTGTTCCCTACAGCACAGGTGAAATCTCAGTGCCTGTGTTTGTGTGTGTGTGTGCGTGCGTGCGTGCGTGGAGGACAGAAGAACAGCTTTGTGCGATTCGTCCAAATCGGTAAGGCGACAGTTTATCTGAATCTTTTAAGCAGGCTGCAGATGTAAATGTACAATGTGTGTGTGTGTGTTTTTTGTAGATGCTTCTTACTGTACATGGTAGTGGCTCGTTTCTGTGCTGGATTCGCGTTTTAATTCTAAGCATCAAGTCGTTGCAGTATTGTCACTTAGACGTGTTTTTAACGAGATCCTTGTTATACAACTGGTACAGAATGGTGTACGATTTGAAGCACGATTACACAGTTCTTGCACCTGAGCTTTTAGTTTTACCATGTAGATGAATTTTTATGTAACATATAAATCTCATATAGGCCTTCTACTTTGCAGGCAAGACATATATGCTTTGTGCAATTCCTATTTATAGCTATATGCAACTACTTGTAGGTATATGGCAGCATACTTGACCGTTATAATTGATAATTCCTGTTTTGAGTTGAAAACCATATTTGATGGCCTATATATATATACATATAGCTGTACGACTGTATGTATATGTGCATATGTGTACAGCTTATATCTTGTCCAAGAGAGTTATTGAGTGTCTTTTTAAATGATAAATCTAGGAACCATTGTAATCCAACTAGGAACCATGGACATCAATGGTGATTACAATTGTACTGTATTTATTCGCATTTTACGACTGTGGTATGACCTCCGGTCAACATTCACACCTCCATTCACATACTATGGGCAATTTGGGATTTCCAGTTAACCTAATCTGCATGTCTTTGGACTGTGGGAGGAAACCGGAGTACCCGGAGGAAACCCATCAAGCATGGGGAGAACATGCAAACCCGAACCCTTGAACCTGGAGAATCGAACCCTTGAACAAGGTCGCTCTATATATATATATATATATATATATATATATATATATATATAAATAACCATATGACCTGTTTAAGAGAGTTATTGTGTGTCTTTTTAAATTAAATTAAATGAAAGACACTTATTAATATATTTTATATATATTTAATTACCTGTTCCAATGCGTTACACATTTTCTGTCACAATAATCATTTTTGAGGAAATGACCAGCATGAATGATTTACACATTATCAGTGGACATGATGGATGCCGTTCAATCATTCCTCATAAAATCACTTTATACTGGTCAGGGTTGCAGTGAATTCACGGCCTGTTCTGGAAACACCAGGTATGAAGCAGGTATACACCATGGATGAAATACCAGTCCATCACAGCGCACCATAAACACACGCTGACACTTTCTTCCCTCCGTTCCACCTGAATGGTTTATTCATAAAACGTTTGGCTGTGTTGTTAATTTTTTCGTCTCCAGGGCCCAAGATGAATAGCGATCCGCCCTGTGTTCTGAAGGTTTTCTGAGTCATTTTTGAGTGTTGGAAAGTCCAAACATCTAGAATTCTCCAAGCATTTAAGCTGCATGAAATTTTTTTTTTTCCTATTATGCAGTAGTGTACTTTCAACGATCTTTCTGTATGCAGTGGTTTCCAACTACATTTAGTAAGACTGCCATAGTACAGTGATATCTGGTACAATCAATGTGAACGGGATATTATAAGATCTAAAAAAAAAAAAGGACATGGAATTATATTCAGGCTTAACTCACTTCAAGTAAATGCTATTTTGTTTTCAGGTTTCCAGTTTAGCATAATGGAAATCTTAGATTTTCCGTCTGTGGTTTTCTCTCATAAAGGTATACCTTCATTTGCTGCTTCTAATAAATATTTCCTGGAGGTGAAAATATTACAGGAAAATGTTGCAGTTGTGTTGCTTGGCCTATTATACAAAGAACCATAGCATTACTACGTTAAATGTCTGAAAAAGCAGTGTGAACTGACCTTTTTACACTTGTCACAATATGCACTCTGTATTTGAATAGTAGTAGGTGCCACAGTAAACAAATGGTGACCTTCACTGGTTGACAGGACTTAATTTCAGTTGACTAAATCCTTCACATCAACTCAGATGTAATAAATTTGGTGGCAGCCAGAAACCCAAGGTAGCCCATAGTCACAGTGCTTAATTTAAAAATAGACTCTTTAATAGAAACGTAAGACAAATTGAACAGTCATCATCATATTAGCTTAACCATGTAAGGTCATATCTGGGGTGGAGTTCTTACACATGGTGCCTCAGAGCTTTATAAAAATGAAACATATTAATTACATAGATTCTACATGTGAAAGGCACCGATTACATCATCTTCTAGCACGATTGTACAGGATGTTCCAAAGGTCGCCATACATGCAAAAATGTACCTTTATTTCCCCACAAATTCTCTAGATGATTGCTATATCGTTGTACACACGAGGATTCGTATCTCCCAGTCATGATGAACTCGTGTCAATAGATCTGGTGTTAAGCACGTGCTCTGAATGTGTCAGGTTCCCAGTCTAGCCAGGGAATTGATTTCAACAGGCTCTTCCTTTGTCAAAGGTTTCCTTGAACAGGATCTTTAAAAACAATATAAACCAATTATGGAAAATCTACAAGAGGTATTTTGTTCATTTTCCCTATGTAGAAATACCCTGCTTATTTTCACAGGCACACGCACACACACACACACACACACACACACACACACACACACACACACACACACACACACACACACACACACACACACACACACACACACACGCACACACTGACTAGCCGCACAAACATAGATCGTGACATCTTTTCTCGATAATGGAAATGTTGAACCACGCTGTAAAGTCTTCTCCGGCACGTCCCATAGACTTTTAATGGGGCTAAGATCAGAACACTGCGGTGACCAATTCATGTGTGAAAATGATTTCATCCCTTTCACAGTTTAAGCCCAATTAATCTTGGAATTGTTGACCTGGAATGTGGTTGTGTCATCAAGGAAGAAAAACTCCACTGACGTGATAATTCAGTACTTTCAGGTAGTCGGGTGACTTGACCTGACCTGACCAACTGAAGCAACCCCAGATCGTAACACTGCCTCCAGAGTAACGCTGCACGATTATGACCGAAACGATAATCAGAATTATTTTGCTCAATATTGAGGTTACAATTATTTATCACTAATGTTCATTGCTTTCAGTGACAGCAATTTATTTTTTACACTGTCACATAAACATATACACTGCTTTCACATCTATGATTACTACCATTATTGTTATTATTACAACATAATAATCACTATAATAAAAACTAACATTTATTCAGTACAGAAGATTTACATGGGAGCTAAAACCCTTAAAGCTGTTATTTTCTTGTTCCGTTACACTGATACACTGTTATCTAGCAGTGATAATGGCCTTATTGATATTCTAAGTAATTGAAGATAAAAAATGTTTGTTCTATACATACATCATAAACCCTTGAATAAACAAAAGCAACTGAAAGGTATACATTATAGTATTTTTTATTCAGGAAAAAAAAAAAACTCCATTTACTCCTGTTTACACACAGGCCAGTCGTTTTCTATATCTAGATCAATTTGTATTTGATTTCTGGCTATATGTCATTTGCTCACGCTCACACATCATATTCACGAATCACGTTCACTTAATTGTGGGTAGCCAAAATCGTGAAATCTATAAGAAATCGTAAAAATTTCGCCGCAATACCCCAGACACTTGTACAGCGGCCCGTATTCATGATGGGTACATCGCTTCATGCGCTTCCCTTTTTACCATGATGATGCACCCATCACTCTGCAATAGGCTCAATCTAGACTCATCAGACCACATGACCTTTTTCCATTTGCTCCAAAGTTCAATTTATGCTCCTTAGCAAATTACCTTAGATGAAGTAACCACATGTAAGTCTTTTCACCGTGCCATTATTTTGTTAATAATTTAACAATTAAACCAAAAAGAAAAAAGACATGCTTCGACAGGATTTATGAGGGTACGTTGCAGCCAAGCGCTGCTAATAATCACACCTTGATTAGCTGATCATCGGCAGGTGTGCAGACCTCTATAAAAGCAGATGTTTTGGCAGTTTGCTGGTCTGGAGCATTCAGGTGTGTGTGTGTGTGTGTGTGTGTGTTAATGCAATGCCAAGAGGGAAAGACATAAGCAATGTGCTTTGAGAAGCAATTGTTGCTGAAAAGAGTTTGCCAAACAAGTGGCATTGAACAGAAAAATGATTCACCAATCTTTCCAGGAGTGGACGTTCCAGCACATTCACCCCCTGGGTCAGATCATGCAATGCTAAAGGTGGATCTACAGGTTATTGAATCATGGGGGCAGTTTTATGCCTTCATTTTTGTTAAAACTTAGATGTTGTTCATCTGAGGTTGTGTTTAGCAACAATCAGACAATTTTTTTTAGATGTTTTTATACTAAAACCAATAGAATTAAAAAAAAGGGGGGGGGTACTAACTTTTGCACAAAACTGTATATATATCTATATTAAGCAAAATCTGATTTTTTTTTCTTTTACTTCAGACCAAATACATTTCACTCAAGCTATTCCTTATCATTTGGACCGTGGCACATTTGAAACGTTACAGGAGGCTTTCCGGCGGGGTAGCAGGTAGACATGTAATATACCAGTTATCAGCAGACAGTCTCCTGGATTATCATCCTCCAGCATGACAGACAATTAAAGATAACATGATTCAGCAGCCAATCAAGATTAACTTACAGGAATTTAATCACCAGCTCGCATTATGCAATAGCAAATACAATTGCTACAAGAATCTATAAGAAGAGCAGGTCTAAAATGTATTTATTTATTTATTTTCCTAAAGAACCCCCTCAACATGAGTGCATTACGTCAGTGCAAAGGATTTTTTTTTATTTTTATGTTATGCCACTGAATTCATTAGAGATTTTATTTACGTACTGTAACCGTTCCAAGAAACACATGAGAAGCTCTCGAACCCTTTTTTAAATTTTTTATTTTTTTTTTACAAGACTATAGTGATGTAGGTAACCACAATCATACACATGACTCATGTTATGTTGTTAAGCACTCAGTTTTACTTAAACCTGCAGGGCTCTCTGTAACCCTCTAATCTAATTTAGACCTCATATGTTTCCCTTTAAGAGATCATTTCCATGTTTAAGACGTCTACGCTCTGTAATACTTAGGGATTCTGTATGTAAATGTATCTTGGATGCTGTCCCCTACTTTGTGGCACTGCAGTTTTCATTTCAATTTTTGGCGGAATGTAAAGTTTTAAGTTTTTTTTTTTTGTTTTGTTTTTTTTTTCCCCATAAAAGGCTGACTTGCGCAACCAGGCACCATCAAGTCTATTTTCAAGAAACATTCGCAAATGAGTCACTGTAAGGAGAACTTTATCATCCACATACACCAGTGTCTCAGTTAGAGCTGAGAAGCGTACGTTTTATGTCCCAGCTGATGTGCTCTTAGTCACTTATAAATTGCCATACTTTCCCAAGACTATTCATTCCAAACTCAGTGTGATGCGTGTTTTATATTGCTACATCGAGAATGACTGAGAACGGGCTGAAGAGGAAGTGGTTTAAACTCTAAAGTATCACATCTGGAAACCCACATTTGTCATATTGGCCTGGAAAAACACCCAGAGAATTACGTATTCACACCCTGTCCATCACATGAGACAAGACCCTGAACTCAGTCCTGCTGGGATCTGGACGCTGTAACGTAACTGAACTACATCTCAAGAGCCATATACTGTAGTCTGTAATCGGCGGCAGCACACACACACACACACACACGCGCGCGCACACACACACACGCACGCACGCACGCACGCACGCACGCACGCACACACACACACACACACATATATACACACACACACCATCCATAACGGTGCACTTGGTGTTTTAAGTAGACGTTTGGGATGATATGAAGCAGAGTTGACATGTTTAATTCAGTTAGTCAGAACTGGGATAAACAAAATAAAGTGCTTCTTGTTCCAGGTAGACTCCCAAAAGATGAAAATTTGTATTTATTGCTTGTCTGTGTTCTATCATGGTTCACATCTGTGACATTTATATTAAAAAATATAAGCTGTGCTTATACGTTTTAGCATTTTTTAAAACTATATATTACTATATAATAATAATAATAAATATATGAATTGTGTATATTATTATTATTAATATTTCTATTATTATTATTCACAAGTTGTTATTAGTTATTTCAGTTATCCAATGAACCACATGACAATATATTATACTGTATATATAAAGCTACACTTGTGTTACAACCTAATTAAGTAAGAAATTAACTGTGAAACACTAATAGAGCTTTGACTGTTTTAATGAAAATGCCAATGAAGATTCATTACCAACTTCCAAAGTTTTAATGCTCAAATATTATCAAATAAAATGCTATCAGGAATAATTTAAAATAATACTAGGTATAATTCAACATACATTAATAATCCATCAAATGTTCCAAAAAGCCGTAGTTAGTTGGGGGGGGGGGATAGTCAATTAGACTTTGAGGAAAAATGGGAAGTGAAGATACAAACAACTATTAACATTATCAAAAGAACACAGTTTTCACTTCCCATTACTGAGCACGACAGGACGTAACCCACCGCTTGCTGCTAACATGTTTGGTTTCCTTGTTAATGCATTCCTCACTTAATGAAGAGCTGCTTGTCAGGTTAAGCTAAGCTGAATCTGCAGATTGTTGGAATACCTCTTTTTAATGAAGTTGCATTGACAAATACTTTGGTCCAGTCTCCTGTTGACATAATACTTAAGTCATCATACCTAGGGTATTGTAATGACTTTCACATATAGTAAGTGTTTCATTAGACCAGTGATGGAGTCAGGGTTTTAATCATTTCCACTGAAAATGCAAACCGGTGTGATCTGCTTTATACAAGAGCGTCCAGGTCCAACTGGTCTGCTGAACATGACCGAAGCTGATCGTTAAGTGAAATGGATCTGATGCGTCTGAACCTCAGTAAAGGGTGTCTGTCCAGCACTGGCGTGTGATGGAAGTCTTACTAGAATTCATTTTAACAAGTAAGGTCAGCTGGCAAACCATTACAAAGTATGTGTGTTGCTATGTGCATAAGAGAATGTCATAACTTTTGCCTGTTTATTTTGGACGTTTCAGTTGTGAAGTATTATAGACAAATCATAACTTCATTATGAGTTCAAATGGTCAATCCACTGTAATAAATCCAGCCTGACAAGTTAAATGTTTTCGATGCCCAGAATGATGAGTATGAGTATGAGTACCATATGATGAGTTAGTTAGTTAGCTAAGCGCATTTATAAAGTATAAAAGTAACAAATAAATTGTAATAATAATAAATGATTGTGCTATTATGAGGCAGCACATTGGTTTAGTGGTTGGTACTGATGTCTTGTACTTCCAGGGCCCGGGTTCAATTCCCGCCTGGGATCTGTGTGCATGGAGTTTGCATGTCCCCCACGTGCTTGATGGGTTTCCTCCAGGTACTCTGGTTTTCTCCCACAACCCAAAGACATGCACACCTGCATGCTCTTGTATAAAGCAGATTACACCAGTTTGCATTTTTAGTGGAAATGAGCAAAACCTTGACTCCACGTTGGGTAGTTCAGACGATTCATTCCAATCCATTTGGGTTCGTAAACCAGTTCACTCATTTTGGATAGCAGTGACAGAGAAACGGTCCACTATTTTGAGCTCCTCCTGTCTGTTTCCTCAGGAACATTACAGGAGCATTACTCGTTAACATTACAGACTCTTTTCCATTTAAATATAGAAACCCACTCGTTACTTCCCTAGCTATCGCCAGTACGTCTAAACTGGATATCTAAAATGTCATTACCCGTCAATCAATGGATAAACCCTGTTAAAGAATAAACCACATTAGAGAAAATAACATCCACCCATAAAAGCACACAGCCACTTTTTACCAATATCTGGAACCCATTTCTAATTCATTTCGATTTACACCAGACACCTGCGGCCAGGCACTCTACCACAGCTCCATAACAGATCTAGCAAACGGTTCATATTACTCGCACTATTTATAACACGCATGTATTTTATTTAGCTTTACAACATCCTTGTTTGAACATGTATTGTATATATATATATATATATTCACTATGGTTTCTTGTTTCTCTTCTGTTTTTTTTATGCTTTTCTTTTCTCTCTTTCTTTTTCCTTACCTCCCATTAACTAAATATCCATTCCCTTTCTGATCAAGATTCATCTGTGCATTGGTGTAGTGGTCTGGTTGGTTGGTCACATGGTGGCGGTGGTGGTGTTGGCGGTGGTGATGGTGGTGTTGGCGGTGGTGGGTGCTTGTCCAGCATTGGGATGGGGTTAGGATCTGGTATGGTCTCTGTGGTCTGGGTTCACAGCATGCTGCTGGTGCCGGATGCGTTGGTTTGGGAGCCTTGAGAGCTGCAGCCTGATCACTGTTGTGACACAGCTACGTCCGATTTGGGGTGTTTTCTGCTCACCGTGGTTGTGGAGGGTGTCGAGCGGAATTGTCGGCCAAGCCCAAACCAGTCTGGTCAGACCGTTTACAAGGTGGAAGAGCCTGGGGGGATGGGTCTTTCTGGGATATCGGGCTGGTGCTGGTGGTCGTGCTGCAGGTGGGTTCATGGGGGGTGCCCTTCCCTTCTTATGTACTGTACCAAAAGTCGAACCAGGTACTAGTTTATGTTTGGTGCTAGTGCCGGTTCAAAGCCAGTTCAACAGCGAACCTCCTGAAAACCTCCTTGTTTTTCCATGGGCTAGAGAGTCACATCTTTACTTCACTGTATACGGACCTTCGTGTATGCTTTTACTTTCCCAGCAATGTTAGCAGCAACGCTAGTGCTATCAGCTATGCTACCAGCAATGCGAGTGCTAGCGGCAAAAAATGCTAGCAGCAAGCACTACAACAACAATGATTAACATTAACATGGCTATGTGAGCAGTTCTACTGGCTTTAATTTTACTAGAAAGCATTTGAGCTGCCCATTGCTTACTAAGTCCATTTTTTTTTTAAAGAACTTTTAGTTGGTCATGATAATTTCGCCCCCAGCCCCTGACATACGTGGTTCTTTGTTCTGGCCCAGCATAGTGTTGGTGCCACCATGGAACCATCTGAGGCCCAGTGCTGTCTGATAAAGAACCGGATGGAAATTCTGCACCGGCTCCAAATTAGCTCCAGAACCGCCTCGGTCGAAAGGGGATAGAACTTCTGCCGTGTGATTGGCTGACTGAATAACTCTGTTATGCCCCTCCATCTCTGTCTGTCTCTCTCTGTCTGAGTATTCATGTATACACACACGTACACACACCTCCATGGCTTTGTATTCATAACCATTTCTATGTTTGTCAGATACTTATTGTACTGATCTCAGTTCTCTGTTGCACGTGGTTTTGGTTTACATGTGGGACTTTGTATATACAGTATATATATATATATATATATATATATACATATATATATATATATATATATATATATATATATCAGTCTATGTAATAAAAAAAGAAAGTGTCTAATTTAGCACATCATGCTTGCACGTCCTAGAAAAGCTCGACAGGTTGTTGAGGGTTGTTTCACAAGATAAGTGCCTCTAGAAACCAGGAGCATTCTATGGCAGCTGTCGTCAGTGTTTACTCATACCTTTTTGTTGCTAATGGTGAAAAGATGTCTGTTTGGGGTTTCCTGTCTTAACGGTGCCTGGTACCCACTTCCATATTTTGGAAGTTTTACATCTCAAACAATTGTGCTTGAAGAGTTTATTTGAATTCCCGTACAGAGAGCAGAGGTTACTAAAAAATAACTTTTAATAATGACTTTTAGTTTCATTGTAGATTGCTTACTTTTTCATTTGAACATACTAATCATAATTTTTTAATGCATTCTATTGATTGAGACATTTCTTATGGCGGAGGATCTAAAGGAGATTCTAGACTTTTGAACAAAGGCAGATTGTGATTTGTGCATCCTCCATTTAATGCCATCTAGTACTACTGGCTGTAGTTGGTATTCGTGAAAATCCCCCCGACTATTGCATGCTGCAGCTATGCAAATCTGTATCTTTGGTGGTATTTGTGGCAAGAGCAGCACCTCATGCAATATTCATGGTCGGAAAAAAAAATGCATGAAACTGTCTTTTTTTCCTGTAGCTCAAAGATTGACATTTTTTTTAATGTAGTGTTCACCATTTCATAATTTATCATGATAGCACAGTACATCATATTAATGTTTAAATTAGACGTTTATTTATTTATTAAGTTCATTCATTTGAGCAGTATCTTTGTGTTAAGAATATGACTATAATTTAATATAAATATATGTTATTCTAGGACCATAGCCTAATATTATAATCTTATTATTGTCATTATGTAAGAGACTAAATTTGCTTCATACGTAAAACTACAGTATGACGTCATGGTTCACTCTGATGTATGACAGAAGCAGCTTCTGTCTCTTTGCATGTTGCAAAGATGTGGGATTTGATAACGGTGTGAGGACATGTGAGGAACTTGTGTGCTTTACATCTATTAGTTTATGTGTACATCAACTGTTTACAAAGCCGTGAATTCAGGAATTATCAGAAATGAACAGAAACGTAAATGCTAATCTGCATGTTCTGTCAAACAGAAACAATCACAAGCAACGTTCTGTTTCTATGTATTTTTATTTACATTAATACTTGTACTGTAATCGCAACAATCGAGCATGATTACTTTGCAACTGTGTGAAAGTGAATAAGCGGGAAACTTAGAGGCTTGAATAATTGCCATTCCACTATCTGATATTTAAATAGCTCTTTCTCACGTACTGATGATGGAGGTGTCCACATCCTCAGCAGGGATTATAGAGCTACATGGCAACCCGGGCCTTATAACTGTCCGACGTTACCTTTATTTGATTGCGGAAATTTACACATTGTCCTTTTTCTTAAGATTGTGTAGTCTTATGCGCTTGCTACCTAGCTAGCAGGTGTTTGTGGAGGGAAAAACGCAGCCGTTTCTTTATAATCCTACAAGTGGTGCACTCTGAACTACTTACACATTTTCATCCCATGTGGTAGGAGTGACTTTTTTTTTTTTTTGCTACGTTCGCTTTGAAAGAATAATTATGGCGGATGACAGATACGGGCTAAGTTAAAATGTATTCCATTTCAAGTTAAATGTTCGTTTTTTGTATTTGAAGTTATTTTGCTTTGTTAAAATGCTGCTCTTGGTTCTTAATGGATGTTATAAGAACTGGGGTCAATTTAGTTGCTCATTAAATATTTTTAAAGGTTTCAAATCTGGGGAAATTTGAATATCGAATTTGTATATTTATAAAATTGTGATACTTCGGGATTTTAATCGAATCGGCACCAAGGTATCGCGATAATATCATATGGGGTGGTGACCGGTGAGTCGCATCCCTAGTCCAGGGAATAGGTTATAGTAGTTATTCATTCATTTTCTATACTAGTACAGGGTTGCGGCAAGCCTGCAGCTAACCCCAGGAGACTTCCGGGATGAAACGGGGACACACGCACACACACTCCGGGCAATTTCCCAGGAGGAGACTGACCAAGCATGGGCAGAACATGCAAACTCCACTCACATACTCGAGGCAGGAACCAAACCCTTGATCCTGGAGGTGTGAGGCCACAGTGCTAACCACTACACCTAATAGTAATGATTTGTATGGTTATGATATGATAAACTGTAACAATACAGACTTAGGTTAAGATTTTGCATTGACGACCAAAGCTATTTAGATTTTGAGCTTTGGTCCCGTATCGAATTTTAATATCTGCTTATATAGAGGCTCACAACATCTCAGTGAACTCTATGCACCAGGGTTCACTAAGGGTTCACCGAATGCATGTAGAGAGATTTTTTTTGAGACATTCTACATAGAGCCATGACTTTATTTATACACATGTAGACCTAAATACACCATCCTGTGATTGTGCTCGCGAGCTTGAGGAGGGCTCGACCGAAGCAGTGCTGCTGGCCCAAAGAAGTATGACCTCATCATAGTGGCCCCTGGCATGATAAGTGGAGATATTTTGGATGTGTCCCAGCTGCCTTCCTGCTATATCACACACACATGAAGCAGATCTAGCATGACTTCTGGAAATAGCCTTAACTGTGATGTGGGTTGTCTTGGAAACAAGTGTGGCCGTGTGAGGTATAACATAAACGTCATGTTTCAGCTCATGTTTTTGGGGAACTGTCCCGTAGTGGTGGTGTTTATTCAGTTATTTTCTCGTCCCACTTCCCTGTCTGACTCGGACGGATTGCTAAACTCGGCAGCTGACTTTCTTGAGGAAGCCGGGGGTAAGTTACGCGGGGAGGCTGCAGGATTTGTGCTGTATCTGCATATTAAACACGGCTATTGTGCAGAAATGACCTTGTCTAGGCGTACACTCGATGGTAATCAAAGACGTCTAATAGAGATGCTTTTCTATCACTTCATCCATTTTGGAACAATACTGTTTGCTGACACCTTACATAAGCACGCAGTTATGCTTTACATAATGAAAGGCGATGGATTAAATCATACGCCTGCTAAACTTAAGCAGGGGTCGTCCGAGGCACTTTTAATGCAGTTGTTTATGGTGTATTAAAGTCACATTTTTTTATTACTTTTTTTATGAATCTGGCAAAGATTATACACAAGTCAGCCATTATAAACTTTATTTGCTGAGAGATTCGCCATGTATTCTTACATCTTGTGTTCTTTTCTTCCTTCCTGTTTTCTTTTGTTGGCTTTCTCCCTGTGTTTCCCTGTAGACTTTCTGGCTCTCTACCTCCAGTCTAACCCCTTTTATGACCACTTATTAATGGAATAGTTTAGTGACTAGGCTTTAAATCGAACCAGGTATTTGGTACTATGTCACGTGTTGGACACATGCAAGCAATAGTGGGATGGATGTTGAGTGAAGCAGTAGGATGGTTTCTGGTATGGACAGAACATCGGAAAAAAGAATCATCTTTACCAGATAGAGAGCAAGGTTCAGGCATGTCTAAGAGTGGCTGTGTTAAAGTTCTTGTCTGGCGGTGTAACCTTCACATAGTTCTTCTGCATGTACTGTAACGCTTCGTACAAAGCAGAACCGCAGCTGAAAATTGTTGACTGCGTACCCTCTGATCGCTATGAGAATCAAGAAAGAGGAAAAAAACACTAAAGGTTACCAAAGTAGATAAGGGAAAAAAAAAATTGAACTCTATTTGCTTTTGAACTATACAACAGTTGCTCAAAATTAGAATAGTTTCAATATTTTCTTCTTTCACAATTCATAAACTAGTTCGTCATGAGTAAGTTCAGAAATGATTGATATAGAGAGAAAAAATAGAACGTAAAAACTATTGGTTCTACTCCAAGGTTTTATGGTACGCCATAATTTACTACCTCTGCTTCTTAACTCTTTGAAGGCGTGCTTATTGTCTGTTGCATAATCCGTGCATGCAATATGGTAATTGTGTAAAAGATTAAAGATGTCACACCTGTGCCATATGGTGACTATAAGCTCCCAACAGTGCAGCCTGTACAAAGTGATGTATCTGCTATCAAGCTGCTATCAAGGTTTGGAGATCCTAATCGACACTTGTGTGAACAATCATAACGCTATTCCAAAGGATTTCAAGTCACAGCGTTTGTAAATGAACTTCTGAAAGCCCAAAAAAGGAGTTGTTATAGAATGTACTTAAACAGACCTATGTTTGTGCCTATGATTTTATTTTGACTTGATAAAATTCCTGTTCTCTTGGAATAACTGAGATCAATCTTAGTCATGCCAGAATTAAAACGTTATATGTTCAAAAAACACTCGGGAATGTTAGATATTGGAGATATCATCTACTCGGTTCTTGCAGCTGGAATTTTGAGCATGCTTCTTTTCCATCAAGTGAGACTGGATGCGTTTGTCACTAAATCATTCCTTTAGTTTTAACTATATCCTGTTCTAGATGTAAAGTGACTGCAGAAAGATGTCCTTGAACTTCGCCCAAAACTTGCGGCAGTCACGTTTGGGCCATTTGTATGGATATTGTATGTAAGTTGAGATAGAGAGCGTGAGAGACAGAGGGGGGAGGGGGGGGGTTTGAAATGGGGGTCTATTGTGATCTCTCAAAATCATCCAAACCCCCGTCCTCGGTGGTTAGTGGCTGCTGTGGCAACAAGGCTTTGGATGGAAGAATTGAGGGCTGTCCCCGAGCAACAAGGCGGGCAATTGTTGCAGCAAAGGAGGCTGGCGAAATCTCGGTTTTGCTCCCTCAGCACAGATACCGTTTGCGATTGTGTCTGCTCAGGTATTCGTGCTGAATTGTAATCTGCAGGTCTGGTGGAAGAGCATGCTCCTTAGGTTATAGCTTTCTTTCAATGTATTAAAAATTCTTTGCACAACTCGAATTGAGACCGGTATTGTAAAAATAAAAAATTAAAATAAAAAAATTTCAAGAATATTAAGAAGATGAGGTGGTCTAACTGATTAAGGTTTTCTATAATTTGTGTGTTCTTAGAATGGGAGTTCCTCTCACAGCAGGCCGGAGTTGACAAACAGTGATGGTTATGTATACGTATAAGTAACATCGTGGTCACATTAAACGCAGTGTGCTGGCTGATGAAGGGAAGGGAAGGGAAGGGGCGGGGCTGGAGGCGGGGCTTAGTGCAGGAGCGTGCAGCAGCTTTGTGTGGAAAGGGTTAGTGATGGAGCGGGTGAATGCCACTCGGCCACTGATCCGTAACTGAGTGAGGGACAAAGGCCTCCCGCGGAGCGAAGTGACGCTTCAGCGTGCTCGCGCACAGCCTGCTGCGCTGTCCTTCGGTTTCAGCTGTGGAGAGGAGAGTGAGTAACCATCGTGTTGTTTTGCATCTGTTAAGGTTTACAAGCATTTTGGATTTTTTTTCTTTTTCTTTTTTGGTATTTGCCCGGTCTTTAAGCTGTCGGCTGTGTTTTCTGTTTTAGTGGAGGTTTATCATGGAATGATGATCATCATTCTCAGTCATGTTCCACTAGTTGTCCGCAGAGCTTTGCTAAAGACTGTGCAGGATTAGTCTTGGAGTGCTTATATAGTGTTTGCTCACTTTCTCACTCTCACTCGATGCTTGTTCTCTCACTTTCTAGCATTCTTTCTCTTTAGGAAAATGTTCCTATCAGGCAACCTGCTGATCAGTGTAGTTCACAATTAAAGGGACTCTGTGGACATCTCTAAGGGATCTGTTTTGACGTCAGAGACAGGAAAGACATCCTTACTCCTCCTCCATCAAGGTCAATTAGGCTCCAGTTGTGTGTCATGGATCGGTCAGCCATTCATACTCGGAGCGATTAACCATGCCGCTCCTCTTCCATTCCTACATGGCTAATGAATACTTTCATGGGGTCTTTTGTGACCTGATGGATAGGAATCCTGTACGCAATGCCTTAAGCAATAGATCTTTTTGTCAGGTCCTTTGTTTGTTGCTGAGCATCTTGTAATGGGACATTATCTAAACCTATGATGAGACTAAGATTGTTCTACTGACTAAAATACTATTCAGTTGGGATAAAATTTATGACATTTCTGAGCTTACGTCTCTTAAATGATGTTGCCATTATAGGAATTTCGGGTTGATTTGCTTATGAAAAGTATGAAATGCCTAACTATACCTCTTTCTCCACCCCGCCCCAAAATATCTCTGTACATAATACATGTTATCTTAGATGCTGAGTATGTTTTGTTGTTATACGCTTTAAACTCTGGTTTTGGCAGAACTTCCTGGTATGTTTTTATGGTGGTGCTGGTTTTGTCTACGTGCCGCCCAACACTTCGGGTGACAGATATACAGTACAGACCGAAAGTTTGGACACACCTTTTCATTCAAAGAGTTTAAATTTGTATTTTGGATAGAAAAAAGCAGCTAAGTAAAGAAAAACGAGTGGCCATCATTACTTTAAGAAATGAAGGTCAGTCAGTCCGAAAAATTGGGAAAACTTTGAAAGTGTCCCCAAAAAAAAAAACCATCACAAAAACCATCAAGCGCTACAAAGAAACTGGCTCACATTCGGACCGCCCCAGGAAAGGAAGACCAAGAGTCACCTCTGCTGCGAAGTTCATCCAAGTCACCAGCCTCAGAAATCGCAAGTTAACAGCAGCTCAGATCAGAGAGCAGGTCAATGCCACACAGAGTTCTAGCAGCAGACACGTCTCTAGAACAACTGTTAAGAGGAGACTGTGTGAATCAGGCCTTCATGGTAGAATATCTGCTAGGAAACCAGGCAACAAGCAGAAGAGACTTGTTTGGGCTAAAGAACACTCTTTGAATGAGAAGGTGTGTCCAAACTTTTGGTCTGTACTGTATATCCGTAGTTATTTATAGGGTCGGGTTGCCAGCTCGACGCCCAATTGTATCTGAGCACTTGTTGGTGACGGACTTGCTCAAGGGTCCAACAGTGGCACGGCATCGGGGCTCGAACTGAGGACCTCCTGGTTATTAGTCCAACCTCTTAGGCAACACAGGACATGTGTTGGATTCTTTTTTCTTTCCACAGGACATAACAGAATCTCTACAATCATGGCAATACAAATGGACTAAAAAGTACCTGTGGTTACTTTTATTGGTTATTTCATAGAAGGTCGAATATGGCTTAATCTTTCCAGTGCATGAGTCATTCTCGTGCATGCACAAAAAAATACTGACATAAAGGATTTCAGCTTGACCAAAATCCAACAGCTCGTCCAACAATAATAACAATACCGCACCTCTCCATGTAAGACTAGTCCATTTCAAACAGGGCTTACGCTGGTATGTTTGCTAAATCCTCAAATTCAACAGTTAAGTTTTTTGTTTGACTATCTGTTTGCTGGGGCTCTCGGGGACATATTTCTGTTGGCCCCGACAAGCTGAAACTTCATTAGCTGCCCATGTTAGTTTAGGGTTAAGCACAGCATTGTGTGATCCCAGCTCTTCTTTCATACTCATCCAGAGCTTTAATTTCTGAAGTGGAGCCATACATTTTTTTCCTTTTCCAGGATGAAGGTTAAAAAAAGGACCGGTATCTGACACAAGCACATCAGTGAAGGAATCAAAGGAGCCGGAAGAGGACGGATAATTTTAGCAGAAGAGGATGGAGTTCAGGCAGCTCCAGAGCTCATTTACATACATATTTGGCCCACATGTCTGAGGCTGAGCTCTGTCCACAAAGCTTCTCTTCTAAGTCCAGGATGTGAGACTTGACAGCACTGGGCGGTCTCTAGTTGGATGAATGGCACATTTGACACCTTAGTATTAGTAGATAGGAAAGGAAGGGCTTGATTTCAGTTAGCGCAGCTTTTGACGATGGTGTCGTTGAGGTGCATGTTGGTAGAATATTTGGCTACAATACTCCTGCTTTCAGTTTCGTCTCAGACGAACGTTTTGTGGTAAATGTTGAAGCTTGTACACTCCGTGACTCATGCTACCTTTTGTCTCTGTTAATTCGTAATTCCCTTGTGGAAGCTTGCCCACATGAGAACTCCACTCAAAGCCTTCATGTTTCACACAGCAACGAAGCCAAATTGCATGATTCAAAATATGATGCACACGCAGAAACGTGTCAGTGTGATGGCTCTGGGTGTGGACAGTCTAGCGACTACAGATCTCCGCTTTCTCACAGGGACAAGCCCTGAGGACCCCCAACTGGAAGACGTAAAACGGATGACACCTCCACTTCCTGAGTTAGCCGAACAGAATTGTACATTCTTTCATATTTAGGAACCATTTTTGACTGGAACGTTGGGTGTAAGGTGGGAATACTCCCTGGATCGCAGATCATTATGCACACAAACATAGTGGTGGATCAGCATGTTAAGACTCTGAGTTACTGATTGGAAGGTCGGCGGTTTGCGCTCCAGCTCAGCCAATGTGAAACTCATTCGCATTGTAGGGAGTCTACCTATGGTGTGTTTTTGGAGCATTGAGGAGATCTTTTGAGAAACCCATAAAAACACCGGAAGAACATGCGAAACTCTACATAATGGGACCATGGAGCGCCAGTCATCATGCCTCCCGAACAAAGCCTTTTTTTTCTTCTCCCACATGAGGCAGGTGTGTAGAGCACCTGCTTTGGGTTTAAAAACGCACTCTGCTTTGTGTAAGGGCATTTTAATGAGGGTGAATGAAAGATTTATCCCTTGAGCAGCCAGCACGCGGATGTGTATTGCAGTAATAAAACACTCCACTGACCAGTGTGTAGCATGCAGGGTTAATGGCTAGAACCAGGCACTCTCAGCATTAATGACTACAACATACGACGAGGACTTTGCCGATGTGGCTCTGCTGCGCGCTCTTCATTTGTAGCCAGTGCGGGAGTGCTGGGTTGGGTTAGGCAACTCTTATCTCTGTCCCGCACGTGTTAAAGAAAGACAGCCTGTTAGTTCCAGTGGCGCCTTGGCTTTCTTTTTCCCGCTATAAAAAAAAAGAAGAATTGGGTAGAATTGATGCACATTTTTTTTGTGATGCTGTACTGGCGTTTTCCCAGGGTTTGCTTATGTTACTAAAATCTTTTACCATAGAACTCATCAATCAGGGGATATTTATGCAACATTTATTGACGCGTCAGCACTTCAATAGTAACTGTCGGTCTGTATTCTGCCAGGTGAGAGTCGTTTTCGCTTTCTGATTTCTCAGGTAACGTCATAATCTGCCGAAAACCCAGCCAATTTCTTGGTTTTCGAAAACATTAAAAGAGGTTATAAATGGCTTATAATATAAGCTTTCAAAATTTTTTATCATTGGTAAATAGCTGTGGTATATAAGCACCCATGGGGCCATACCAACCACCTTGTGGTGAATGATTTTCCTCTAACATCACAGTCTGTCATGTGTCATTACTTAATTTTAACATTGTACGACACAGCATTTAGACCTTTTATGTAAGTTCCCTGGTATAACTCTGGTGTTTTATGTGCATGTTTAGTTATTTGACTGAGACTTTGGTTGTGCCAAGTTTTGAACTAATGACCTTGTGATCAGTAGCCCAAAACCTTAACCACAGAACCAACTGAAGGTAAAAGTGGCTAGGGTCTTCTTCTGCAAAAGTTCCAACCTCATGCATTATTGGAAAGAACCCATGAATGACCTGATGATATTTGGATGGGGGATCAGTCCCGTCTGCACAACA
>JAAGKR010000272.1:135795-155795 GCA_011419295.1 Clarias macrocephalus
TATAATTATTTTTTTTTACATTGTTGAGAGACAGGTAGATGGAAAGTCCATTACAAATCATAATCTCAAAGACATGCTGGACCGTGGATATGTCTGCTTAAAAGGAAAAAAAAAATCTATATCTGCATCACAGTCGCATTTACTTACTAGGCAGTTAACCTTACACCACAATGCTGTACATCACTGCTTTGATTGATCAGTACTTATTGATTACATATCCTTTTTACAACAGCATCTCTGACAGTATTACTGACTGCAATTTAAATCACAAGTTTATTTTATTGTATTACATTAGGGTTTCTGTAGTTGAAGCTCGTTCCACAGGACTAGTATGATGGGTGCTGCACATAATCTAATCCAAATCTCAGACTAAATAATCTAAGATTAATAAACAGATTAAAAAATGAAGAAAAAAAACATATAATTGGGTACATACAGAATCAAAGCAAATTCCATAAAAAAAAAAAAAAAAAAAAAATAAATATATATATATAATAAATAAATAAATAAAATTTATATGTAATATAATTTTTTAATTATTATTATTATTTATTTATTTTATATGGAATTTGCTTCAATTTAGTTTGTAATTATTTTTGTATAATAATAATAATAATAATAATAATAAAAGTTTATATAATTTATTATTATTACTATTATTATTAATAATAATAATTATTATTATTTATTATTTTTTTATATGGAATTTGCTTTGATTTTGTTCGTGCCCAACTGATATACGTTAGGTTATTGTGGAAAATTAAGTGAAGTAAAATAATTAACATTCATTAGTTTGGATTGTCAACAGACTATGATCTAGAATTTATTTGAAACTGGTTTACAGGTTTACTATAATGTTCATTATTATGTTCATAATTGGACTACGGTTCAGAAGCTCTCAGGTTCAAATCAGGTTGGGCCCTTGAGCAAGGCCCTTAACCCTCAACTGTTCAGATGTGTAATGAGATAAAAATGTAAGTCGCTCTGGATAAGGGTGTCTGCCAAATGCCGTAATGTAAACCTAATCCCTGTTTTATGCACTAATATTATAATAGCACCTGGAACTTAATTGGTGCTTTTTTTTTATTAAATTTTTTTAGATTGTTGCCAAGTTTATGGTAAAGTTTCATTGGAGTTCCCGACCAAACTCCTTGCTCTGTATGTATTGGCTGCACCTGCAGTCAGTCATAAGTCTGCAGTAAGGGTATGACAGACCTCCGTCTGGATCATTTCCTCTGCTGTGGTTGACCACAGACATGTAGATGATCAGGCAGTAATATGACTCGTTCTCTACTCTCTTGTAAGTTGCCCCTTCCTCGCTGCAGTAAAAGGCCTTTGATATTCAACGCACATAAATCGCCTTACTTTAGTAATCAACGTTTCCTCACAGCAGACAGCTGTTTTCAGTTTCGCCTCCATCCATTTGTTCACCCTTTTAACATGCGCTTCAAGTCTGGCCTGTTTTTAAGCGTAATTCAGTGTTCAAAATGACTATATTATATTAAGCAGTAGAGTACACGGGTGTGCTGAAGAGAGTGATATTTAGTTCAAGGACGAAAAGCGTTTAGTCCATCAGCCATATTGAAATGTTATTTTCTTTTCATGTCACGATAATTAATGACCTCGATTCTTTCATAGTTAATTATTTAATTATAGTAAAGAATAAAAGATGATGATGTCCAATTAGAGGAAAAAACAATCAATGACTGGTTCCCAGTTACAATCTCTATATAGTTGTTCCCTCACTTTCACTTGAAGTTATTAAAACAGGGAAATCCAGCATGTTACTAAGACACCGCAAAGTGCATCTTCAATCTGTGGACTTCACTGAAATAAAATTTAAAAAATACACGAAAGACTTTTTTTTTTTTTAGCTCTGCAACAGAGACTTCTTGTCATGTTCTTCATGTACAGTACTTATGAAGGGCGTAGATCATATGGAGCTTCCTTCCAGCAGGTTCACATGAATGAGCTGTTACTTGTTAATGAGTCATTACTATAGAAATGATATTTGAAGAAGCACGAGCTGATTAAAATAATTAGCAAAATCCTTCTAACTAATCCAAATCTCAGACTAAATAATCTAAGATTAATCAACGGATTAAAAAATGTTATTTGATAAAGAAAAAAAAGAAAAAGAAAAAAAAATATATTAATTATTATTATTATTATTATTATTATTATTATTATTATTATTTCATAAAAAAATTACTACTGTCTGAGCTGCTGTTATAGAACATGAATCAACAACAATCTGAACAATTAGAACGGAGAATACAACAGTACCGTGGAATTAGAATGAACAATAATTGGCATCTTAAATATTGCGGTATGTCATATAACCAGTTAGATGTTATGCCATCTGTTTCATTATATCCATGCTGGTGCCAAATGGAATATATGGGCTAGTAGCGTTTTAATAGTGGTTGGGTGTGTGAGAAAGTAGACATTGGCATCTCCAGCTGGGTGTCACTCGATGTGTTTCAGTCACAGGCTTGTGAGAACAAGAATCCAGAGGACAGCTGTATGTTTTGGTTGAAGGTGGGTAAAAAGCTAGCCTTTCTTTGTGTAATTGCATTGCAGCAGTGTATGTATATGGCTCCTGTGGGCGTCTGTCTGAGGATCTGATATTGAAGCTTTGTGATTGAAGAAGTGATTAAAGAATATGCTGATGTCTTTTTAAACATAGCAAATCTCCAGACCTGTAAGACTGACCGCATGCTCTTACGGTCAGCAATTTTGCACTCAGATGCATTTGTAGGCAGTTTCCATGGATGCGTAACCACAACCTGGATGTCCACCACGAATCTGTGTTTTAAAGAGTGATGCATATGAAAGAGTTTAATAGGGTGTGTGTGTTTTTTTTTATTTTTATACTGGAGATGTCAAAGGGGTTCTGCAAATGTCAGTGCCTTTACGAACTGATTCATTGTGTGGTTGAGTGCGAGATACCAAAGTTAATGGGGTAATATTCAGCTTGACAAGGACTGGATTGTTGGGGGGGGGGGTAACAAGTTCACAATGGCCATGCTAGTTTTGACTTGTTTCCTCTGAAGTTCCCCATTTAGAGCTGTTTGAATTCCTGCCATTGTATAAGAGAAGCAGCTTCCTCGCAGACGAAGGAGCCATGTGAGTGTCACAGTCACATTGCATTGCGTATCTTTTCTCTGTCCTTCCTCTTGAGAATTTTGCTTTGATATAGCGAAAGGTTTGAAAATGTCATGTATTCTGTAGGTGTGAGTGGGTGTGTCATGTGCTCTCACATGCTCAAACGTCATCTATGGTTCTGGGTCAGGCTTTTTTTTTCTTTTTTCTTTTTTTTTTCTTTTCAGTTTTGTGTGGTTTTTCTTTGCATGAGTCCTCATGAATGAATCAGAGAGTACTCAGCACAGAGCAGGCACAATTTCCCAGTTACACGTTGACATTTTCTTCTCAGTCGCTCATCCCATAATGGTGGAATGATTTGATCCTCTCTCTCTCCCTCGCTCTTCCTTAAAAACCAGGCTAATGATGTACTGTATGTTTACAATTATCATACAGGGTGAGTGATTCAAACAGGGTTTCCCTGAATGGAAGAAGTTGTTGGTTTGACCTGCGCTTCACCCCAATAGCATTGGCACATTGCAAGTTGGTCCTTAATGTTAAATCCATGCTTAGTAGGAGGCCTGTACATGAACTAGAAACAGATTTGGCACCGGTTTAAAAAAATCTGTTTTTATTAAATTGAAGTCAGTGAGGTCGGCTTTGAACATCCTTCAGGTTCCTTGGGTTGTCATATGTCTTTAGTGCTGGACGAAAGCCATTTGGAAGTTCCAGTTTGGCGCTGGTGTGTAGTGGATGGATTATTGAGCTTTCAATGCTTGATCGCTTTAAAAAGCAATAAATCATAATTCCATAACTAACGCTAACGAAAATCCCAGCTAAACGGTGTGACATGAATATCACAACACAATACTCGATGACATTTCTATTATAGATGATGTGTATCAGGATAAACTGTAAAGGCTGCCATTATTGCATTTTAGCATAACTAAGTTTGATACTAAGTAAAAATATGGTATTTACAGTAATTTATTTATTCTTTCATAATTCCATAATTAAGAGTTTATTTTAGCATAATTTACCATGATGTTGTCACACTGACCATATCTAATGTACTGTACATATAACTGGCTGCATTTAACTAAAATTTAGCTAAAGCTATACCAAATCTTCCAAAGCAACATAACATACAATATGATTATCAAATGTACTACATTTACAACTTAGAAAGATTATATGCTTTATAGCTATAATTTTTTTTTTTTTTTTTAGGTTTTGCTGTTTCAGGTCTACTGAAGTGTAAAATGCCATTGCCTTAGCCACTGTTGTGGTTGTCATAGCAACTGCTACACGGCGTGTGGGCAGCAGCTAACTGGTGATTGAGTAGCAGCTGATGCTGATAGCGGCGCTCGCTCACACCAAGCCACAAGTGTTGTCTTTTCTGCTGAAGTCTCTGAGGCCAAAGCCCACACTGTATAACTGTAAACTGAATAAGCTTTAGAGAACCGTGAAAGTTAAAAGACTCAGTCAGTTGCCATGAAAACAATGCAGGACCTTTGCCTAGTGCGCCCAGTGACTTGTTACATATAAGGATAGGAATCATATATTGATAAAGTTATATCCAATGGGAAAGGCCATGATGTCATTTTTTGTATCCTTTCCGTGTGTAATGTTCACATGTATGTTAGAGAGACCCTTTAAAACTAACGTCAGTGTCAATACAAAAAATTCCTATGTGCTCATGTGGAAGCCGTGCTGGTGTGTGTTCATGTGGAGGCTTCAGACAGCAAACTGTGCATTTGGGTTTGTGGGTATGTCAGGTACAACGAAAGTTATCATTACTTTTATAACGTGTACATTTTACCAGTACTGGAATATGGGACGTCGCAAAAATGTACAACTTTCAAAATGAGCTTTTTTTTTTTTTTGTTAAACAACTGAAAACAACTTGTGATCAAGTGTATCTGTGCTATTTCTTTGCCTACAGTATGTGATCCTTTTTTTTTTCTTTTTTTTTTGTCCTCAGGCATGTTTGTATAGTCGATTAAAATGAAATAAAATTCAATTCATCATATTACCTATTTTGTGCTGAAAAAGGTTGTCACTCTATACTGCACAATCCTGAGCGCTATATACTGTAATTATAGATTTTTTAAAAATATGAAAAAAAAAATGGCTAAAATGCTTTTTATGAGTTGTAACTGCTACAAAAACGTAATCATTTATCCCCAAAATGTTTCCAGCAGGTTGTGCTAAGGAGCAATCGCGGATCAGAACCAGAACCATACTGTACTGTACATGAAGCTTTGTCTTAACTAATTTCGATGCGTTTGATTTTCTTTGGCAGAAGCGACGGAGGCGCATTGACAGGAGTATGATCGGTGAGCCGACAAACTTTGTCCACACAGCCCACGTGGGATCTGGAGATCTGTTCAGCGGGGTGGACTCTGTAAGATAACTTCCCTTGCTCTGATTGACCAAGTTTCATCAACACAAAAACGGTTACTTCGATTGCTGGGTTATCATTAATTACCCAGAATCCAATGAATGGGTGTTTGGTATTGTAAATGTCTTTGCAATCATTTTTTTTTAAATCTGAAAATAATATAAATATGTAGTAAAATGAAACAATTTCCATATAACATTAACAATTAGAATTACATTTACTGTACATGTTCTTATACAGTATACCAATCAATCAGAAATGACCTAGCATGTTCACAGTACGTCCTGCTTGCTATCAAATAATTGATATGAAATTGAAATAAACAGCCTATTTACACTCGACTGTGTAATCTTTATGTAACTTGGGGTAATTTAAAGTTAAACAATTGAGGCTCTTTTATGTACAGTAAGCCTCCTCATATATACATTTACAAACTAATTGGATATCATATTAGAGATTTAGAGATATGAATAAGGAATATGAATAAGTTTTTCCCATCATTTAATGCTTGGCCAAAAAAAGTTGCAGTTTGAATGGAACTAAGCAAATCCTCCAGAGCCTATGATTAGATAATAACTACAGTGAATAAGATGTTAACTAGCAACATTTTTTTTTTTTTTTAATATGTCAGAAAACATATTCTTTCATCCTGGAAACAATGTTACTTTGTTTCAGAAGGGTCAAAATATTGGCCCGCCCCAAGAAGAAGAAAACGGCTAAGGAGGTTAAGAAGGGAAGTGCTTAAAGCCTCGCATGCGTCATGCACAGTGCCGAGTGTACAAGCCCCCGGAGGCTGCGTTCTGATCCGGGGTTGCTTCGATTGCTCAGATCTAGTCTCAGCAAAGTTATGAGGCAATAAAATCAAGTCAGCTGACTTCCTGAATGTACTGAATGACCAGGTTATCCCATCAAACGATTTTTTTCTCCCCCCCCCTGATGGCATGGCCTTATTCCAGACATGACGATGCCAAGATTCATTCTGGGATTCATTTCCACACATGAATTGGCCACCACTGAGTTTGGACCGTACCCCAGTTGAAATTCTTTCGGGATGTGCTTGAGCAAACTTATTGGAGTGTTTCGACTCCGCCATCATTAATGCAAGATGTCGGCCAAAAATGTATGCATCTCTGGATGGAAGTAAACGTGGCATTGCGTAAGATTGTTGAAACAAAACCATGCCATAATCCAAGCCAAAGGCAGCCCAGCAAAATATTAGTGCGCGTGACTTTAGCCAGGCACACCTACTGTACATACAGCAACAACCCGATAGTTTATTAATCAATTGCTTATTACTTTTTCTTTCTTTTTTTTTTGCAAGGTGAACTCAATTCAGAACCAAATGCAGTCGAAGGGCGGGTACGGACGCGAGACCATGTCCATCAATGCGCAGATGCAAATGGTAGACACAAAAGCAGGATAATCCTCGACTTCAGGAGGTGAGTCCTTTTTTTTGGAAATTTTTAATCTGAAAATATCCTTAATTGCATAGGACACAACAGATTCACGTGATTATTTGAAACGGCTTTGACGGTCAGCGCTCTTTATTCCTTTTCCGCTAGGCTTCCACTGCATCAGTGTATCCATTCCGCCTTTTTCCATAGCCTCCCAGCATCCCCCTGTTCTCACCAAGCAAACACACGGACCATCGTGCACTCCACGGGAATGAGGACGCCCTGTCCGCGGCCGTCGGTATCCTCGCCACCCTCATAATGGACGCTTGCATGCCCCGTCAACAACCGTCTAGCAGTGCATGGTGTAACCTGGCCTATATGTCTGTGGTCTGAACAGCTCATTTTCTCAGCACTCATACGCAAAGGTCTGGAACCTACAAGTACAAACTTTTTTTTTTTTTTTTTAAGTTTTGAATGATTTCCTTTTTGTCCTTCAGAGACTTTTTTGAGTTCTGGCTTGAAAAACAACGTGAACAGCGTTCATATAAATTGTTGCTCTGATGTCAAAATGCTCGTTCCGATGGAGTGCGGGGTCAAGTTGTTTTTTGTTTTTTGTTTTTTTTTGTATGTGTATTTAGTTTTTTTTGAGACTGATGCTGAAATGAATGCTATTTTGTAAAGAAGTATAAATGTTCCTTTTTGTTGTTCGTCATTTCAGATCATCATTTCTTGTATCTTTTGTTTTTCTCCGTGGTAAAACATGATTCGATTGGTAATAACTGATGCTGAAATGCACAACTGACATTTCTCTCACCACCCTGCTGTAAATGTTTTATCATCAACTTGATATGAAGATGCTCAAGATATAGTTGTTCGCTGTACAGTCGATGTCCTTATGCTTTAAAAATGTCCTTTGTGTCTAAACGCTTTAAGCTGATATGGCATCAATATTTATGAGATTATGGAAGATCTTGAAATTGGGGCCAGTTCGCTATCTCTGTTGTTCTTGCAGTCATTTGGAAAATATAACATGACCTCTTAGATAATGCGCTAGCGATTTTCGCTTGCTTTGGAACAAATGCCCCAAGCCTGCCATTTATTATTGAAACTATTACTCTCCAAAAAAATGTTTTGTTTTGTGAGAGACTGGCGTTTTAAATGGTTATTAAACTAAATTGTTGTTGTTAAATTGCACTAATTTTATGAACGCATAGTGAACATCAAGAATTGTTGGAAAGTTGGTTTGTTAAAATACAATAGATGACTTGTACAAGTCCTGTCGCTTAGGCTTCTCTCATTAATAGCCTCAAGTCATTAATCAATTCGAACCTTAAATGGAGGTATATCCATATATACTTTTAAATGAGATATAAGGCCATACAGTATAAGGTGCGATCTTACAGCTGAATGTCCAATTGTCGTTTTTTTCTCAAGTGCTTTCTGTTCGTACTGTATATACGGTGTATTTTGTGTGCCACGACCTGAACTATGCTAATTTATTTTTCCTTCTGTGTGATTCCCCCCCCCCCACCCCCTAACTCCCAACGTCTTTAATGTGATGTCATATAAATGTATCTCATTATGGTGTTGTCAAAATGAAGGGTTTTTTTTTTGTTTTTGTTACTTTAGAGCAGGACGAAGTGAAATGTTTTCCTGGTGCTCTAAATGTGTAAGGTGTGGTCAACGGAGCAAAATACTGTACACCTGTGATGTGTACAGAGGTGCCAGCATCTGTCATTTAGTCTAGCGTTTCCGATTTTTGGGCGGCACGGAGGCTTACTGGTTAGCACTGTCGCCTCACGCCTTCAGGGTCCGGGTTCGATTCCCCTGTGTGGGTGGAGTTTGTGCTTGGTGTGATTCCTTTCACAGTCCAAAGACATGCTGATGGTAATCACTATTGGCCTCCACAGTTCCTAGTTGGACTACAGAGGTTCCAGGATTGATGGAGTTCAGATTTTTGGTCAGTTCTAAAACTGAAAAAATGTTTTGCTATAGTATCAAAAAAAAAAAAAAAAACTTGGCAGAAAAGGCCATTTCAGAGCAAAGGACATGTGGCATGAAAGATGAGCCACATGAGGGATCAAGGGGGGAAAAAATGCAGAACACTTATAAAGATCTCATATATATTTTTACATTATAATTTTTTTTGGGCTTTGTTCTCATTGGTCGACAAAAACAGTTTGTTTTTTTCCCCTCTGCTGGTATTTTCTTTTGAACAATGTTGGCACCTCTGTATTAAAAAAAGAAACTATTAAGGACATTAAAGATCAAGTTCATACAAAATAATCAAGCTTTTTGCTTACAGTGGTGTAACCGGCATTCATTAGGATTGCGATGACCCTCAGCCTCTGTTCGCCACAGATGGATTCCATCATCAGGGATTTCAAAAAGCTAATGTATTAGATGCCAGAGCACATTTTATACATATAACGCTTAATTTCGCATTCTATGTTGACCTATACATTACCAAATGTGTTGACTTGAAATAAATATTTTTTCCATGTTACACGACTTAACAAATTATTGCACATTAAGATTATCCAAGAAGAAATGATTTAAGATCGCTGTTTTTTTTTTCCCTAACATGAGAAAAAGCAGCAAAGCTATTTTTAAACAGTGGAAGCAAACACACCACCAGCAGCGTCAAACCCACACAGATAACAATACGGTGGAACGCATAGCTCGCTAACAAGGAGATCTATTCAGGTGTAGTGAATAGGCCCTGAGGCTCTGCGGCTCTGCGCAAGGCTTCTCACCTCCATGAAGATCTTCATCGTTTGCATTTTGCAAAGCCATCAGCTGGTGTGCCGTGCTGTTGCTAGGCAACCGGTCAGGTAGCAAATGAAGAGGTCTCCTCGATGACGTCAAGCTTGATGACTCACGTTTAGCCGGAGAGAAAGTGCCCGGCGTCCATGAACAAAGGCGATGTTTATATGTATGTACATTATCCGCATTTGTTTTTCAAGGATTTTATATGGAAAGTAGCAACCTATAACCGCATGACGGGATAACCATGAATATAAATGTTTTTCAGTCTTACACCTGGCTGTTCCACCTGGACTGGTTTGGTACACCCACACCCTGTCACTTGTCTTTTCATGAACGCCTCTGCAAATATTATACATAAGACAACTTTCAATATTAGACTAGAGGACATTCTAAACCCTGAAGCTCGTGACTCGTTGTCGCTAAACGACTTAATGAGACTCTTTATGTTGTTCTTTTCCATCTGTACAAAGGTATGCATGTTTGCTCTTTTGGCTACATTAGCAATATTAACAGACAGAAACAGAAGGGATAGAGGGCAGAAGGGACAATTTATGAGGGATAGTCTTTACATTTACATTTACATTATATTTACATTTACGGCGTTTGGCGGATGCTCTTATCCAGAGCGGATTACGTAAGTGCTTTGAAGTTTCCATCAATAAATTTATCCTTACACTGCTTCATTTGGCTGCATCTACAAGAACCCTCAGTCAAACACTGTTCAAAAGGATTTTTTGACCAAATGTACATTTAGATATTATGTTATACTAACACAGTGTTCATAAAAACACACACAAATAGTGAAAAATTCAATTCTATAACAACACCTGCTCAAATGTGCTCTTTCTGGATAGATAAATAGCCAGTGTTCATCCATATGCTCTGGGAGATTATTACAGTATGGATATAATATCATCTTCTATACCGCTTATACTGGAGCCTATCCCAGGAGACTTTGGGCATGAGGAGGGGTACACGCCTATCCATCCCAGGGCATACATACAAATTGGGAACGCCAATTAACCTGCGTGGTAGAAACTGAGGGACTCGTAGAACATGCAAAATCCATGCACGCGGACCTGAGGCGAGAATTGCACCCTTAACCCTGGAGGTATGAGGCCACAGTACTAACCACTACATTTACAGTATGTCTTAATGTTGTTATTCTTTTGGCTGTTCCTATCAAGGGGTTGCAACAGTGGACCATCCGATCCACACTTATTAAATGTGTTTTTACTGGTTTGACTAGACTTACCTCATCATGCTTACCTCAGCTACATTTCCTGCAATCCTGTTTCTGGCATTCATGTGATTTCATATGTGATATTGTAGTCATCATACCAATGAAAGAATATATTATGTTTGGTCCTTCTTGCTGATGGTAACCCTATAGCCTTTTCTCAACACATTCACATGTCTATATGTCAAGCACCCTAAATTTCTCCGTTTAATCATAATCATACTAGAAATAGATGCCTGGAAATAAAGTTTTCCTTACCCTCCTGCTTAGTGTTTAATATATACCATCAATATGATCATCAAGTTTATGGTGTCATGACATTCGATGTTGTGTTTATTATATAATCATTATTTTCCAGTGTGTAACCTCAGACATTACCACTGCAGTGTGTGTGTGTGTGTGTGTGTTTTACCAAAGCAGACACCCCATTAGGCAATGTTGACATTGGCAAACTTGATGACCAATTTTTCAGCACAGGCTTGGATATGTCTGTGCAATATGCTTGATTTAAAAGCTGTCGAAAGGTTAAGAGAGGACACACCTCTGGCACGAGAGGTTAATAGCTTTTCTAGTAAATTACTGTTAGCTTTCTTGTAAATAGTTCACCTTCCAGTGCTAATCCCTTCAGCATGAGAGTGGAAAGATTAAAAAAAAAAAAAAAACAATAAATCAAGTAATCATGTATCATTCACAAAAATGACTTAATGACTAATATCTCTCTCTATATAAAAAGTTTACTTACATTTAAAGTTTTTTGCCTACTACTGTCTCATGTGATGCGGTATTGTAGAACAGCGTCCTCTTCTGGTCATTAAGGGTATTTACAAATAAAGATTTGTATATACCTTTCACACAACTTTCAGCATATTTTGACTTGACCATTTACATTTTGATATTTTACTGAAAATCTTTTAACAAAGCTTCATTACAGAATGACTGCAGTATATTTTAAAATATTTGATAATTTGAAACATTATTATTAAAATAGTTCCATTTCTTTTTTCTTTTACCAGTAAAAACCCAAAAGAGAAGCATTGTATAAAAAATTGCATTAATCTTTTTTTAAGATGATATAAAAAGATTTTTTATTATGTTTCTGCATTGTGTACTTTAAGTTAAAATTTACAAATGTATTATTATATTTAAATTCTTTATATTGGTTGTGTGTGTAATTTTTTGTTATAATAAACCTTAAAAAAGATAATTAGAATTATATATAAATACTATAATTATTTAATTTGTTGTATTAAATTATAATTGTACAGTACACTGCCAACAAATAAATAAATAATTAACTAAAAAAATAAAACAATAAATAAACAAACAAACAAAATGGTCATTTCAGAAGAATCTAATTATTGCATTAATTAAAATAATAAATAAGGATAGTTATTATTTTTCTAATTACTGGAAATAGGTTAAGAACTCTCCAACACATGGTTAAAACCCAGACATCCCACCCTGTAAAACTCATTCCAAAGAGAATCCCCCTGGGATACCTGAGTAACTTTGCCTTTTATTGACCTCCTTAATATTTTGTGGTTCCTAAAATAGTGAGAGCATTTTCCAGAATACAAATAGTTAAAAATGGTTCTGGGAGCATAAAGGATCATTTGTCACAATCAAAATTAGGTTCAGTGTAATTATTATTATAATTAAAGAATATAATTGTAGAACAATTCTAATTAATCCTGTTACTCTGCTTCATATACTTAAACCTGTACCCTTATTATATAGAGTAATAAGTCCTGGTTATTTTAAATGTTTAAAGTAAGTCAAAGCAACTGAACTTGTAACATCTTATCATCAGTAACAATGCCTGGTACCCTCAGTGTAGAGCACCACGAGCCAGATGGCTTGACATGCAGTACTTGATGTCAATCATTATGTAAATTATGAGAGAAAATATTACTTTACATGTTAAATGATAATGCTTAAGTGATATTACATTCATATATTACACTGCATTACACTATTGTCTGGCCTGATGACTACACAGGGTTACACCTAATGACCTACAACTGCATGAAACAAAATGTATTATATGTAACTGTCCCAGAAAAGATAAAATCTTTTATCTTTTGCAATTTTTTTTTGACCAAAATAATCATTATTTTGCTTTACATATGTGATGTATCTGTATATACAGTATATATTACACATGTCAAATCAATAAATTAACAGAGAATATCATTTAACATGCAGAGATGCTTTTTCCGTTTAAGTAAAAAATCCTTTAACTTTACCTGTCTTCCTTGTTTAGAATTAAAAGCAAAAAGTTTCTTTTACTATTAAAGAAATAAAATCATTGGGGGAAAAGAAATCAAAATGAAACTCACATTTTCAATAGGAGTCCACAAGAGGGCGCAGGTACATTTTAGGCAAAATGACGTATGCTTCTTCTTCTTTTTTTTTTTTATAAGGCAAAATGACGTTTCATGGTCATGTGACTCTGACAACCAAGATGGCGGCTGGGCAGCAGTGGGTGTTAGTGGAGATGGTCCAAGCTTTTTATGAGGTTAGTATAAAAGTTGGGGTGTTATAATTTTTTTTAAACGGCTGTATAATTTGTGTGTTTATTCTACTGAAGCCGAGGCAGATTGGTGTCTGTTTTAACTAAAGAAGTGTAGTTTAGTTTGTTTGTCTGGCTAATACAGGAAGTAAAACCAGGGCCTGTGTTTACTGAGCGTCTGAGATTCACCTGTAGGACTCGAGCTGAGGGTTACTGTAGGTCTGAAATACTCCTCACTCAGAGCAGGACACGAACGTTATTTATGAAGCTTCATACTCTTACTTTAACTGCTCCTAGGATAGCGTGTGACGTCACTATAGAGCCCACACTGAGAGTAGTAAAGTAGACTTCACATTACACTGGGTGTTGTAGTCTTGACAGGTTTTTTTTTTTTTTGTAGTTTTATTAAAATGTGGAAAATTGAAATGGTGAAATCAGCACCAGACTGGACCAATCACAACAGTTTTAAGCCCTGTAACAAAGCTGTGCATCTAAAGTAGAGAGCGGCAGAGGCTGTAAAATGTAAATAAATAATTACAGGAAAATTCTGCCCTATTCTAAGAGTAAGTGGTTGGCAATTTGTGAAACCATCAATGACGCCTGCCAGTTTGTTTCATGTCCCGCCGGGGTGTGTGGAAATTGTTGAATATACACTTAATCCATGATCATACTCCATCCATAATATCCATGATAATGTTTTTTTTTCACATTACTCAACTTGTCAAAGCTCGGGAGTACGATTATTTTACATTTACATTTTAGCCATTTAGCCAGAGTTACTTACAGTTGTATTTCATTACACAAGTGAGCAGTTGAGGTTTAAAGGCTTTGCTCAGGGGGGCCCAACAGGGACAAATTGGCAGTAATGGGATTTGAACCTGGGACCTTCCTGAATCGTAGACCGATGCCTTAACCACTGAGCTATCCCGGACACACATTTTAATGTGCGTGCTATGGGTGACTACAGGGGTCCGTTCTTCATACGTCGCTAACTCGGTTAGCTGGATTTGATTGTTGTGGTTTTGTCCTGATCTTGGATTGTTTCGTTCTTCGAAGCAGATCTCACACTTGCTCTCATAGCAACATGTCCGTAAGCTTAAACCTGCTCGGAAGCAGGTTTATTTCATGTAAACAGGATTTAGGCTGCGCTCCTGGCGGGTTATGATTGGTTGAAATGGCGAGGTCACATCTGATTGGTGAAAGAGTATGACTGACGCGGACTGACTTGCGTGGGAAAAGAAAATTATCTTGCACATATATATGGATGGATGTATTTAAAAATGCATATACTGTATGTATACTGTGTGTGTGGCTGTGGGCATCATTTGTGTGTTAATCTCCATGTGTGTCTAATAATATGTACCATTCTATCCACCGATGGCGTCTATATAAGTGGAGGTAATTTTCTCAAATCTGTCGCAGCCATGTCTTGTCTGTTTAAGAGAGAGCAACCGGTTACTGAAGGTGTGAGGATTATACGCAGAGTTTTAGCACAGCATGACAATATACTTCTTCTTACTATACTTGTTCTTGTACTTCACTTTTAAACTGTAAACCCGATTAAGTTGGCAAAACTCAAAATATTTGAGGTAATCATTTACATAATCTTTTTAAAGTAATGATGTTTCCAATTTAAAGTAAACAGAACTATCAATATTTGAATTTGTTAAAACTTGTTGCAAATAAATTTAATTCATTCCAGCGCGGGAAGCGAACCCGTGTCTTTTGCATGGCAGACAAAACACCTACCACTGAGCCACCAGTACTTAGAATTACTTAAAATATCAAATTTGTTCAGCTAACTTTAAATTAATACAAATAGGATTTGAGAGTATATATATACACACATATAACATGTAACACGGGCAGCACTCACATATTTAATAATTACTTTTATTTTAAATTATCTTTATTAAAGTTTGAAATTCTCCATAACCCTCTAGAAAAAGCTCTTGCTCCACTCGAGAAAAATAAATTTAGCTGCTCTTTTGCCATTTCGTCAACCAATCGAAGGGGTGGTGATCAGTGTTTCTACTGTCGATGCATATCGGCTTTTAAACCAACGCACGAATGCGCGATGATCCTAGACCTCTCAATCCAGCTATACTAATCATCAACAACAGGTGTGCTCGAAGAACCGAATTAGCTGCATCATAATTAGCATGATGATCTCATCTTAGATGTATCAATTCATCTCGGATGTTTCAAGCGACGTACGAAGAACAGACCCCAGGGAAACCAGTGATGTGCAAGAAAACAAAAACATTATCACGTCATCGACGCTCATGGGGTTATTTCAGTAATTCAGTTCAAAAAGTGAAACTGGTATAGATACATTGCACACAGACTGATATTTTAAGTGTTTGTTTCTTTTAATTTTGGTGATGATGGCTTACAGCTAATAAAAAAAAAAAAGATTTTTTGCACAGAAATGTTGGACTACTGAATAGTATTCAAATGTTTTTTTGAGATTCATTGCTATAGTATGTCCTGTAGTATATTAAGTAATGTATATTATGTTTTTGTGTGTTTGTGTGTGTACACGCACTTCAACGGTTATCTATGCCCTTTTTTAAAACTCAATTTGAAAGATTTCTGTAGTCACACCATTGTTGATGCTATCAAGTGGTTGTCAGAATAGAAGCAAAGAAATGCCGGAGGATGTGGCGTACACCAAGGGTGTGTACAGTTAAGGACGGTGTACACAGAGCTTGCTCTGCATGAAATTTTAATTTCTTACCATTTGAAAACAACCTACACTGTCTGTACTACAGGAAGAAATTAAAGTATCATGCTGAGCAATCCCAGTGCACACTCTGGTGTATCCTGTAAAGGTGGAGGCTATGGGACCGGAGCCTATTTCAAGAGACTTTGCGTATAATGCCTGGTACACCCTGGACACATTTTGGGGAACGCCAGTCAGTCTAATCTGCATGTTTTTGGACTGTGGGAGGAACCCGGAGCACTTGAAGGAAAATCCACCAAGCACAGGGAGAACATGCAAGCTCTATGCAAGCTCTATGCAAGCTCTATGCAAGCTCTATGCAAGCTCTATGCAAGCTCATTCACTGCTAACAAAACGTCACTGCCTAAACTCAATTTACTCGCGACTACTATCAGGACACCTCCGAGGCTCTCCTTCATTTTTGTGGAGATAGGAGTGAATTCCCGTTTTAACCTTGATGATAAATAGCTCTTATTCCGTCCCATAAAAGTAACACCAAAAATTGCATCACTCTAAGAATTTATGGCTACTTAAGAGTGATTTCCTAATCTCAGACGTTGAGTAAATACCGGCCCAGGTTGCCAAATAGGTAGTGGTTACATCCTGAGTTACTCCCAATTTTACATGCAGTGCCCTAGGGTGTAATTTCTCCATACACTATGACGTGTACTTGTGTAGGAAATAACCAGTCGTTTGGGGTAAACACTTTAACCAAGTTTTTTAACTACATTAGTTTTGTCTATGTTCATAGCAGCACAGCCCAGTTAAAAGGAATTAAAATTTTTATGCAGAAGTTAAAATAAGTTTTTAGGTTAGTTGTAAGGAGACTATTGGTTTTAATTCGCCTGTTTGGGAGAGACAGATTCTTCCTTCGCATACAGTTAATACTAACCACATCCCGATGACGTGATAGTTTTTTTTTTTTTTTTGTAATTCAGGTTATTTATTTATTTATTTTCTAAATTGTTTATAAGTATTCCATAAACATTTTTCTCCTTCTTTTAGGCACCAGCATATCATTTAATATTAGAGGGAATCCTAATATTATGGATCATCAGGCTGTTGTTCTCAAAAACATATAAGCTGCAAGAGAGGTCTGATCTCACTGACAAGGTACTGAGAAACATCCTAAACATTTTATCACACCTTTGTTAGAAAAACAAAAAGTTTTCATGTGTGCCCTCTGTTGCTGTTTTGAGTTTGTCAATGATAGTTGTGTAATTTATTATATTTAGAAGGTTATTTAAAATTGTAAGTATTAAAGTATTGATTTTTATAATTTTGTTTATATATATATTATTTTTTTATTAATCATTAAAAACAACCAGATTAAGTTGTTGCCGTTTGGTAGACCTCTGAAGACTCTACAGTAGGTTCTTTAGAGATTTCATCTAGTCCATCAATAAGTTAAAGGCCGTGTTGGCACTGCAGTAAGCTGATGTGAGTATATTTTTATCAAACGAGGTATCCGCAATATCATCACGTCAGTCATGTTAACATCCTAGAATAATCATCTAATTATGTCTTATGATTGTTACTGTAATAATAGTAAACTACGGCCAATTTGAAGCACAGTATCATGAGTAATTTCTACTTGCAATGCGTCTTATCATATTTAACTATTTATGATGACTAGCCATAACCTTCTTTAAAAAGAAAAAACAAACAAAAAGATTACCCAGTGATATCAATCTCTAATCCAATAATTATGTTCATGTGCTGATTTCATTTTGAAAATAGAAGATACATTATTATATACCATACATTTATATACACTTATATACTATATCTATATAACCCTATATACCTTTAATGCATATGACATAATAGATGGTAAAAATATCATTCTAATTATAGCAGACACATTTCTTTGACTTTACTTCAGTCTGAATCTGACATGGCAATAAAAAATGTACTGCCTGGGCTTTTGCTTTTATTGATGTCATGTTTTAACTGCTATAAGAATTTAGTCATATCCTGTGGGAAGGGAGTTTTCATGCTTTTTCCAAAAAGCACTCCATAAAAATACTTTTTTGTATTGTGTGTTATGTCCAAACCCAAATAAATATTAGCCTGGTAAAATTGCTGAATAACGCCTTATAAACAGTGTTCAAATGGACTTGGAGTGATAAAAATCATTGCTTAAATGCCACAGCCTGTTTGAGTGTTGTTGCTGGCTGTGTGCACTACTACCCGTTTGTGGCTACTATGCAACTATCTTCAACCTCCAGTGTGATAATGCACTATGCCACAAAACTTGTCTTAAACTGGTTGAGCACGAAAATGAGTTTGGTCCAAATTGCATTCAGTTTACTATGGAGCAGAATCTCAAAGAAATGTTTCCAAAAAAAAAAACAAGCAAATGGACTCCCTGCTTAGTATTAGGATAGTGCACCCAATAAAGTGTTCAGTAGGTGTGAAGCCCTTTTCAGACATGGGAAAGCACCACCGTACACGCGTGATATTTGCTAAACCCGCTAGAGTCTGCAGAGCATAAAGTGAAGTGTAGTGTGAGAGAAACTTTCTACATGTTGCTTAACAGTCACACTTTGAAATATTTTCAGGGATTAGGTCATGTATACAGTACATGGTGGCCAGATCATTCTGACTATGATTCTGCTGAATGCCACAGATAAAACATGAGCTGACACAAGTTTGAGGTGTGTGATTTGCTTACTATCTATAAAAACCTGCTGCAGAAGGAAAAAGAAAAAAACATTTAAAAAATCCTATCCAATCTGGTAGCAAAACCTAGCAGATTTTAAGATGTCACTTTCAGACTGGTTGAGTCTTTGTCCTACATTCTGTACCATGTAGAAAGTGATGCATAAATGTCACCAGGTCTGACCTAGACAGACTGCCATTGTGACTTGTACAGAAAAAGGGACCGGAGTCCTTGAGCAGACATGAAGTCAACAAGTTAATTTGTTACCAGATTTGTGTAAAAGAGTGCATGTTTGAAAGTGGCTGGTTGAACATCCCGTTCCAGATTTAACTGTTATAATAGGCTTTCTATAGATTTAGGATAAAATGAGATCTTATAGAGTTTTGGATCATTTGTCCAATTCGGCCTAAAGTGCATTAGTCATTTATTCAGGCACTGGTGCAGTCTGCATTCCTGTTCCTCCTAAAGGTTGTTCAGTGTGGTTGATTTAAGAGTTCTGTTGAGGTCACTGAATTCTTCCACATCAAACTATGCATTTTTGGCTAATCTCACTTCAGGGGCATTGTCAGACTAGAAGAAGACACCTTAGTTCCAGTTAAAGGAAATCCTAATGCCGCAGTGTGCATATATATTTTGTACCATGCTGTGCTTCCGTTTTTGTGATACTGGCTGTGGAATGGCCCACACACAAATCAGGTGGATGTCAGGTGTCCACACACATTTTACTATATAGTGAATGTCTGTGAAACCTAACCGATTTGAAATCCTTTTAATAGCAGAGTTAAACTCCTCTCACTTGTTTGATAAACAGTGAAATCGCTTTACTGGCTGTCTTTTAGGAAAAAGAGGAGTTAATTGAAGAATGGCAGCCAGAGGCTTTGATTCCCCCTTCGTTGAAAGATCAGCCATTTCTAAATTACGACGTCGTGACTGGGTAAGCTGGCCTGGAACATCTTCCATTTGGGTTCACTGGTACTACGTTATTAGCTCTGACATGAGCGATTACAGCTGCTCTATCTACTCCAAGCTGAAAGAATAATTCATATGTGCTTGCCACCTACTTACTGCTAATAACAGTGCTTTTCTTTTACAGCTCTCCAAGCCACAAAATGATTGTTAATGGGAAAGAGTGCATTAACTTTGCCTCATTTAACTTCTTGGGCCTGCTCGAAAATGCACGTGTTAAGGTTTGTACCATCGTGAATGC